>OMLM01001881.1:7798-20119 GCA_900302695.1 Helostoma temminkii | reverse complement strand
GGAACTTAAAGGGGGTTAGAGCTAAATTCTGGTTACATTTATTTATGAAAAGGCATCAGAGGAAGCACGATCACAGTGAGACCCAGCCTAAGATGCTCCACATGAAATTTTATGAAGTGCTTCAGCAGTGGGGGTTGTCTTATTTTGGAATCTATAAGTGACAGACAAACAGAAAGTTAGCTTTATTGGTACAGATTAACAGTGAGAAAGAAAACCTTAACAAATCTTAACATTCAAAAAGTCATCATCAGAAAGAGCTCACATTCTTGATGGAAAAAGATGCAGTGATGAGAGCACAAAGGGAAACATCAGCATCCAGCTGCAGCAGACCTTCTTGCAATGAAAAGATCAGAGGAAGATGACTAGCTCCAGTCAATATGATTAGTCTGTTCACAGAGTCTGGTAAAAAGTTGTCAGTGAAAATACATGCATGCATTCGACAGATGATTATCTGTTTGCTCTTCTACTGTACTTTGGCCTTATTTCGGAAGTATGATTCACACATTTTAACACAGAGACACACAGGCTTACACAGCGCTCATTTATCACAGCGCAAACTGATTTGAATAAGTGCTGTGAGTGCCTGGATTCAACCGTAAAAACATTAATACAGGTGGAGTCACTTATGTACTTAAGTGGATGTTGCATGGCAAGATTTCATATTTTTTACAAAAGAATACAGAATGTTGTAGGTCAAATTGTTTAGCCAACAATATATGCTGCCTGTGTAATTGATATGTTAACTAGCACAGTATTGTCATTTACATTAATTGTGAACGTGAGGTAATTATGTTAACAGAAAACATAATCCGGTTGCATTTGGCACAAAAACTATAGGAATGTAATTTTTTAGAGACTGGATTGGTCTTGCCCATGCGCCCCATTTAAAAGCCATTCAAAGCCTGATCAGAGAGAGAAATCTACCTGGGGAATTGAGGTTTCTCTAAACCCCTATCCCGATTATAGGAAACCAGGTTTCCAGTTTAAATGGCAGTAAAGAAATCAGACTAAGAAAACCTGTAGCCCAGTTACTTAAGTGCATGTAAATGCACTGAACTATCTCATTCCACTGAAAAATGCAAAAAACAACTCATAACTACTCATATACTGCATATATATCTATGAATGAAGTTGTGAGGAACATTAGCATATAAGTGACCATTGTGTGGATGAGTGAAAACCCCAGTCACTTTAATAGAGTGATGAGGCCCACAATGTTAAGATCCAATGTCTTAGAAGGGCTAGAATGAATGTGTGGGAGAACCCTGGAGAAAGTGGTTTTACTTTCACCTAATCTTTAAACTAACGTGTCTATGTCATTGCCTTCCAGTATACAGTATGGGCTGCTCTGTGGGTAGCCTGGAACATCTTCATCATCTGTTTCTATCTGGACGTAGGAGGCCTGTCCAAGGTGAGACTTTCAGTTCTAAGTTCAGTCCTATTTTATTTTTACAAATCTTTCACCATGTATCTAACAACAGAGTTGCTTTGTTTGTACTGTGATTAATGTTGTGGTCTAAGGTCATACTCGCAGGTTGGCGGGGGAGTGAAGCCTGATTTATATTCCTGTGTCCAAGAGCATAGACACCTACGCTGTATAAGTCTTTGTAGACAAATGTAAACCCCAGTCATAATTAATAAACATTTACGTCATGGTCATAAAAATCTTTTTCCTAACAGTTTAAACATATAGTTAAATCACTGTTCTAAATACAGCAAACATTTACTGGTAAAACTGATAAACAGCTCTTACTGATTTCATATTTAAAAAACAATGGTTCTTACCTGTGGGAAGGTGCTTCTGTATGAAACCATAAATACACAGAGAGAGGTGATATAGTGACAGATTGCCTTTTCATTCATAACTCAGAAAACATTCAGATTGATGAAGGTTAAGTGTTGGCTGATGCTTGATAAACTAGTTTGTAAGATGTGTTGCTTAACTATGTCAGAAGGCAAATGTGTTAACACAAATAAGTGTGTAAGGACTGTAAAAAGAGCCGCCTCATTTTGAAAGAATGTTTGCCCCAAAGTAAATGATTAAATAAGTCGCTTTTTATCATATATTTTTTTATTTCAGACAGTTTGCACTGTGAAAAGAAGCTTTGTGTCTATCTGTGCGCCTCTCCCACAGTGCTGTGAGCCAGCTCTTCAAACATTTCATAAAAAGGAAAAAAAGATCAGTCAGTCAGGGAGTCGTCTCTTCTGTCGCTATACAGTTAAAATCTGTGAACCATGCCTTCAAGTGCAAGGTAGAGAAGAAATCATCACTCATCTGCTGCACGTATATGTGTATTTATAGAACCAGGTTTCCAAAGTGCATGCAATTCCATGATTACCCAAGACATCTGGTTTCTGTGAATAACCTGGTTGCTTAAATGAATGTAAGCACAGTTATAGTTCTCTCCCTAAGTGAATAGAACAGGGATGGATAAAGGCAAAGATGCTTCTCTGTTTGTTTTTCCCCCTGAAAATGATTCATCTTTAATTCTGACCTTGTGCTAGTGATATTTTTATTACACCAGCCGTAGCTGCTCTACTGAGACCTGTTGTAAATTAAAAAGGCATAATTGAGCATTTTCAGCTTTATCAGTACTGAACATATATTTCAGCTATAATTAGATATGATGCACTGCCACCAGGTGTTTTTTGACTATGTCAAGCTGGAAAGTAAATGCGCCACGTACTTGAAGTAGCTAATGAATATATGACACAGTTATCTAGTATGAATTCTACACCAAATATAAATCACTATAGAAATCTGCAGGGTTATACAACTGCAATACCTCAACAGAGATGTATAGTTTGTGTCTCTCTAAATTATTTAAATGATGTGTTTCTGCTGACCTGTGGGGGACAGTTGCTCCCTGTTGAGTTTGAAGTGGAGGCTTAAAGCCTAAGAGATAAATAATCAGGAACAATCCCCCTCTCAAGCCACTACACTCACACATACACACTTTTAAGTCTTAGGGGACCCTCTGTAGTTCCCGAGTGCAGATTAGATGTGTGTTGTTCCAGACAACGAAGTGGCGTGTCACCTTTCAACCCGTAAATTTATCCACTCTCCCTTCACCTGTCAACTTCTAACATTTTCTCTCTGTTCACTGCTCTTTTGAAATATTTCTTTCACAGTATTTTGCAATCTTGTCCTTTTCATGTCAGTATTCCCTCCTCCTCCCCTTCATTAGTTTATATAACTATCTTGCCCAGTTTCCTGTCTGAACACTGAGAGCGATAAATTCATGTAGTTCATCTGACACCAACTCAGGCAGCCAAAACAGATTTCAAAAACACCTTCTCAACCTCTGGTGACTTTTTTTTCTCGTTTTATTGTATGATGACCTTGGCTCAAGTACATATGTCTGTCTCTCACTGAATATGTGGCCCTACTGTGTGTGTATGTGTGTATGTGTGCATGAGAATAATGAGACTTGTAGGGGCCAGCTGCTTGGGGCTAAGACTGGGCATTAACCCGACAGATGGAGCCAGCCTGGGCTCACAGCTCTACATATGGTGGCCAGGAGGAAAGCTGGATAGCGCAGTACACACTCCATGCACACAGGCACAGCTAAAATTGACACACAGCTTTTTGAGAGGACCCTAACACATTTTATTACAAACTAGAGTCAGCTAATTCTGTCTGGCTTGCCTTGACTGATGCTGACACGACAATACTGGGGGGTGTGCTTTGATGCATGTATGTGTGACCGTTGTGTATATAGGTGAGAACCCCCTCAAAGTGAGGGGCTTGGCAGAGTCATATGCCACATGCTCTGTCACCTCCTATTGATTCCTTATCTCCTTCCCCATGGTGTAAAACAGACTGACAGACAAACCCCTACTCCTCTATATGCACCTCTGTTTCAAACATTCCCCAGTCAGTCACTGCCTGTCTTTTTATTTATTCTTTCTCACACTCTGCACAGTGCAGACATAAGCCCTTTTTAGACAGAGGTCCCAGTATATTCCCTTCAACCTGGACCATCTTTATGACAGCTTTACCTATTAACACTAAATACCACTAAATACTAAATAATATTCTGGTACTCCAGCCATGATGCTTAATATGATACACAGTGGAATATAATGCATAATGCAAGCATAATTGCTCTCAAAATAACAATTGCAGATGCACAGACTATTGATGACCTTTATGTCTCGTACATTTGAGTCTTCATGATGCAGAGTCATGTCTGTGTAAAAGCCCCTAGTTACGAGAGGTTGGGAGAAAAAGGATCTGAAGGTTTTGTAACATTTTTAAGATACAGTGTGCAAGTTGATGAAGGCAGCTGAAGAAGCTGGTTAGTTTTTTGAAGGCATCTCCCAACCAGTCATACATTATGTGTTTATGCTGACCCCAGTCTCACTCCAACCCTAATGCTACCTCTGCACATGTTATATCAGGCCTTCAGAGTCTCTTCCAGTTTCTCCTCAATCTTTGCATAACACAAATTGCTGAAATCCAGAAACTGAGTCATGATAATCAGGTATGATCAATCAGCACAAATTACATTTGTTTTAGTCTGAATTGTGTCTTAAATGTGCAAAACAATCAAAAGCTCATCACTGTTCATCCACTATTATTGTTTTGAAAGTGGTGTATTTTGTGTTATACATGTTGGACATCACATTAAACCTCACACCAGTACCTGGTACCTGTATAAAATGAACACAAGTGTCTGTTCTGTGTAAAACAGGCAAAAGACAGCCCAGCTTTGCAATTTACCTGTTTAATATAAAGCACAGCTTTGCTTAAAGTACAGCGTTAAGTCCTGTTCACAGTTTCTGCTTCCCAAAGATGGACACATACAGCACACACATATGTGCTACATGCTATCCATGTTACAATCTCGGTCACATTTCACATGTTTTCAGACAGCAGAACCAGAAAAATATGCCAGAACAAGTGAACTGTTTTCAGATTCAGTCTGACTCTCTCTTTCCTCTCACACTGTGTGGCTCCAAACTTGAGATGGTAGGTGACCACCATGAACACAGTCTCTCCAGCTCATGAATTAATACGCAACAACCATGCATGCACACCTTTATGGAATCTCAGTAAATGTGACAGAGGCAGTGCACAACATGCAATGTGATCACACAAACATATACTTTTCTCTATTTTCTTCTGTGGTTCAGAAACAATAAAAGTAAAATTCTAATCATGTGATGTTTACCTTTATAGAAGTCCGTGTCTGTGGTGATTCCAGCTACAGGTTTGCCTCCAAATATGTATTAACTTTGTTAAAAAATATTTCAGGAGTATCAGTAGTAGTAGTAACTGTAGTCATGAGTGTTGCAAGGGCTTCCCTAGCTCGCAGGCTTAATTAAGTCATTGGCATCTGTCAAGTCATTGGTCTTCACAATCCTACCTACTGATCTGCAGCTACCCTTATTTTTGTGACTGTGTGTGGGGGTGTTATCAACAAGGCAAGAGAAAGAATGTGTGTGGTTGAATTGTTTTACTGTTTTTCACAACTCACGACTTTGAAGGTTGTGCTACCTGTGTCACTATGTATGTGTTGTTGATGTGTCCAAGTATGTGTGAATGGGGGTTGATAGGAATCAGAGATTTTTCCTCATGACACAGCTCCGTTAATAATGCATGTCTTGTCACTGAGGGACAGATGCAGAGTTAGATGTTGTATTAATGTATTGATTTGTATGAGCATCTGTCAGTGAGTTTACATGGACTCAAGTAACCAGGTTACAGCCCGCTTGATTCCTTTATTGTCATCTAAACTCTAGTTTCTCTGTCATGTATGCACATAAACTGATTTTTAATTGGCATTTCACACATGTGTAGGACAAAAGCTGTAGAGATTCATCACTCTACTGCTTTAATCAAGTCCAGCCAAAGTCTGCTTAAAACTGACGGTACACAAATAAATGAGTCACTTTTCACTGTGTATTTCTTGTAACCATATCCACCCAAAAAGGTCAGGAAGCAGTCTTCTGGCTATATACAGTTAAAATCTGTGAACCATGCTTGCAAAATAAGCCCAAGGTAGAGGAGAAATCAGATTACTCATCTACTGCGTGTATATGAGGATTTCCTGTGACCAGGTTTCCGGGTGGATGTAAACACAATCAGTATGTAGGGGCTCATATGGCTGTATGCAAACATCACCATGTTCAAAAAGTATATATTGTTTATATAACTTAAGACGTTGTGAAGCTTCACTCAGAAACAGTCTGTATGCACTTGTATTTATTTCCTTCAAAAGGTTCCTTACACTGATGTACAGTACAATGTTCAATCATTGTCATTTAGTTATATAGGTCAATGGTTAGTAAGTTTAGCTGTTAGTATCTGCTCTAGAGAGTCTGAAATACAACAGAAAGGAGCACAATGACTGCTCTCAAGCACTGATACCAACCAACAATCAGACAAACTCTCTGTAATACTTACCGCTGTGATTTTGAGGTTGAAGAGCTCCAGGATGTTTTGCCGTACCAGTTATGATGCTTTGGTAACATCAGGCCATTTTAGCTTTACAAAACACGGAGCACCTTTTTATTAGGTCACTGTTTAAATCCCACAGTTCTGATGATACTCTTCAGGCCTTTGGGGATAAAGATGCATTTTTCAGCATGTCTGGGAGGGGAGCTGCATTAATTTAGGATGAATATAAATTTTGTGACGCATTGACACATTGTACATTAATTGATATAAACAATCAACATAATCAATTATGTTGACTCCAGCCATAGCAATACAAATGGAGGTAAATTTTAATATTAGTGCTCAAAGAAGTGAATAAAACTAATCATGTCTTATTAATCACTGATTTGAATGATAACAAAAAAGCCAAGTATATAAAATTAGGTTTTAAAATTAAGGAAAAAAAAGCAGTATTACCTGCACTGAAACTTTAGGGATGTGTTAGGGGAAATTGCTGAAACTATGCCCAGTTGCAAGAAAGATGAAGCCTACTACATTATGTCCATGCTAACCTTGTTCCATTTATGTGTATACAGAACAAGGTTGATTCAGGTTCAGTGCAATTCCCCAATTAAGCATTTGCTTTGTCGTTCTTTGTTTAAAAGGCAGCACATTCTTTGAGATTTCCATAATGATTAAAGCACAAGGTTATAAAAGTTTAAACTTTTGGGATATTAAAAACGTAATCAACAATTTATATTTTAGAATTTAAAAAACAACAGTTCCAATTAAATGAAACTGTAAGTGTAGTGAAGTGGGTCTTCGTGTCACAGTATGTAGTGATTGCACCCACATGCATAAAACAAAGTTGTTATTTCAACATTGTAGTTACAATTGTTGTTGGAACAATATGCATGTTACTACATGTGCATAAATTGCAAAATGCAAGGTGAACCCATAATTCATTTAGCAAATATTAATTTTCTGTTTTAAATTGTTTGTCTGTGGATTATCCTGAGAAACAGATGTTCAATTTGTAAAGAGTTACCCATTTACCTCAATTGCATAGAATGACCACAGAAATCTCAAATAAGGGCATGCATGCAGCTTGTGGAAGTAAGACTTATTCTTTTTGATCCAGACTGAAATATCCCACTAATTACAGGATGAATCACCCTGAAATTTTGTGCAGACATTCTTATTCCCGTGACTTTCCCCTGTGGTTTTTACTTAAATATGTAAGTCTGGGATAGATTGCGACTGGATTTCATACAGACATTTAGCTCCTCCTCAGGTTGAATTGTAATCTCTTTGACATTTCCTAAAACAAAGACATCCATGTTTTTCTCTCCTTCCAGGACAGTGACGTGCTAACGTTTAACATCTCGGCCCATCACTCCTGGTGGAGTGAACACGGGCCAGGCTGTGTGAGGAAAGAGATGGCACAGACTTCAGGGGTCCGCACCACAGAGAGCCACTCCTACATCACTGTCATGGGCTGCCTCATGGACTACCAGTACATTGAGGTCATGCATAGCAGCACTCAGATTCTTGTTGCTGTAAGTACAAAACTGCACTTCACACTGACTTTTACACTGAAATACTCACATGCTGATACATGCATGTGTCATGCATTGGCATGGTTAATGACATGCTTTAAAACCAGCAATAACCTCAGTCACCGTTGGATTCGTGTATGTGAAAGGTGATCGTGGTAGAAAGGAAGGTGAAGTTTTTGTTTCCTTTCAAGCACTTTTCTCTGTATACTGCAACAGTGGTCTGTTATTTTGTCTACCGCATCTTCCCTTCCTCTGTCCTAGTCTCTGAATGAAAAATTGATCTGTTGTTTTGTCTAGCTGACTCTCAGACCTGACAGCTGCTAACAGGTTACTCAAACACTGGAAGGACTGTTATTCTCTTCTTTACACAGCTCGCAGTGAATACACCAGAAAGTCACATCCTACCAGCATTCTCTGTTACACACACTCATACTGTATGGCTGACTAACCTCACATTGGACGTGGGCCAGGACACTTGTAGTTGCTAGAACGACAGGCACTTGGGTTTAGACATGCACATTGTACACATTTACTCACAGTAACATTCACTTACACACACTTAGACTCCTATGTGATACACATACACACACTGTTTTCTGCAAGCGTTATCACTTCAGTACATGTGGAGTGGATTTAATTCTGGCACTTGGTGGCACAGAGAGAGAGACAGAGATAGAGAGCTAATGCACGGCAGCTTTGTCAGCCTTGAACTCCAATATATCAGTGTTTTTTTTTAGATTGTTGTTGATGATCATTTTTATCATCTAATATTGGACTCATTTACACTTGGGTGAGCACTCTAAATGCACATGGCAAATTTGAAAACCAGCAAAGGGACCTGGTATTGAGAAGCACTGGATTGTACCATTCATCCAATCACCCCATGGAGAAAGGTAATAAAATGGCTGGTCTCACTTTACAGCTCTCACTGAACCTCATTAGCCCTTGCACTGCAGTGAATTGTTTTTTCTTCCTTCAGATGGACTTTATTCCTTTTGAAATGGCAACTCAGTTTCGCCATCATTTTTACATAGTATTGTTCAAGCAAGAAGTCAGCAGCATCTCTGTGAGAATAGCTCCCTACTGGAGCAGGGGAATTGCTACTGAAATCCCAGAGTCACAGATGGCATCATTTTCCTTGTGCATGTCTAAACCTGCTAAAAGAGGAGCACTGCTTAGGAAGATGGAGTCCTTTGAGATGTCCACTTTTGTTTTGTTTTGTGCTTTTTCTCTCTGGTTCAAGAGAGGGACATACAGAACGAGAGTTGAGGGAATGAAAAAAAGGAAAAGGACAAAGGTGGTGTGTCTCTTTATCTTTGGTAGAGGGGTTGCAAGGTTGCAGTGAGAGACTATGAAATATTTAGTTTGGGCTCCAAGGTGCATGTTTCATTAAGATGAAAAACGCAGATTCATTGGCCAGTAGAGGAACAACCGTTGCCATCTATCTGCTCTGATTCATCATGAGTTAGAACGAATCCAATCAGAAGTGAAGTATCAGACATTTAGAAAGTCAGTTATTGCTGCTCTTCGATGCTTCAGGCAGGATTCAGCCAAAAGTAACTCCAGGGTTTAAAGGATGAGCATGAACTATTTTCAAACTGGAATAATGTATTATTCATTTATAAGTGAGGGGAATATTTTGGGAACAATATATTCTTTGTTGCCGTCATTGAAGCCCAACTTTTCCATCCACTCTGCAACACAGATTGCTAATGTTTGGCTTTAGTCTTCCTACTCCTGTCATACTAATTTTTCCCTGTCAGTGTAGTCAGCAGAAAATCCACAATCCATAGTTTTTTTTCTCTATGTATCTTCCTGACTTCTTTTGCTGCTGTGCACATCGTCACTGTTAAATAAAACAGTCAAGTCTGAGAAAACATCTCCAGTGAGACGGAAGGTACTTAGGAAGAACGGTATGAGAGAGAAAAAGAAAAATGGTGCAAGATGTGATACTCAGTTTACATCTGTAGACATAATTCTTACATGCTAAGGGAGTAGTGAAATATGTCAAGGGCTTGTCATAACTGCTTAGCTTCTCATAAACAGCCAAATACGGTGCTCATACACACACACGGATGTATATTCATACACACATGCGCAGATATCCCATCACTTAGTGAAGGTTATTGCTGCCACAGGCAGTGCTTTCTTCTGATGCCTCTCTATTCCCACTAAACCTGCTTTGGGAGGATTGTGTGCAGCCTGCGTCATTCTCTCATTTCATTGCTCATTTTCTCTTTTTTTTTCATCTATTTTTCCCCAACACTCCCTCTCAGCTCTCTGTCTTCCTATCTCCTTTCTCTGCCCAGATCTGACATTGTTCGACCTCTGCATCAATCCTAAATGACAAAAAATGACAATGCATTTCTCTCGCTTCCTGCATTTCTAACTCACTGTCACTTTTGCTGCTGCTCTCATTTTCTCTGAAGCTTATAGACTCTTTTTAACACCAGGGGTGAGCGTAGGGTGGGGGATGGTTGATTAAAGGGGTCCCCTCACAACAGGCCTGGCATGGTCAAACCCCTGTAATTACCGCTCGGGGCTGTGCTTGCCTGTAGGGCTGGCCCGCTGTTTTGTGGTTGTTCAGGTTCACTCAATTGAGCAGCATGAAAACACCAAGGCTACCCCACCCACCCCCTCACTCATTTAAAAGGTCAGGGTGCTTTCTTTGATAAGTCCATTAGTCCATGTTATGTTTCCAGTCTCTCATGCTGAACAACCATCACACATTGGAGTGAATCTTTTGTTTTGTCTTTGTGTGTATGTTGGGGGTGGGATCTTGCATGTACTTGTATATGAGGTCCGGTAATTTGTCCAGGCTTGGAAATTGGTCTTATTACATCGGCGTGTAATAATAATTCATAACATACTGTACTTCTGCAATATGTCTTAACTGCATTGCATCTGTACTGTGCATTCTACAGAATTAGCTTCAAAGGATTATAAAGATCCCAGGATTAAAAGATTTATGATGCAGTAGTGAGCAGTTATTAGGCCTGCTGGTTTCTGCCAAAAACAAGGAGGAGAAGCGAAAGACCCCAAGACCAGAGGAGAGAATTGGTCTCCATCAGGCCACTGAATATTATGTCAGGCTACTCGCTGTACATCATAAGAACACAGCTGCCTGCTATTAGACTTCAAAGACTGTCTCTACCAAGAGCTTTAATTGTAAATCTGTTTTGCAGGGAAATGGATTTTCCTCAGATTAATTTTACTGTAATATTTGGTCTTAAACTTATGAGGAGAGGCAGAAAAGAGAGCAAACAGAAACAATTGTGGAGGAGAAAAGGAAACAGCATTAAGCAAGTTAAAGTAGCGCACTTTCTGTAGCAACATGTTTACTTTCTATTCTTGTTGAGTGGTTCTGGTTTTTATAAGTAAAATCTTTATACGCCTGAATGTAAAGAACGAGCTGTGTAGTGCGTTTTCATATGGCTGCATGGACAGCTTATGTGTGTGTGTGTGTGTCCTTTTAGACATTAACATGCTGTAATTTGCAGTTATTTAATGTAAAAGATGCGAATCAGCATCACAGATTCCCAACAGTCCTGTGTGGTTGTCTGTAAGCTGCAAAAATCTATATGTGTGTTTGAGTGTATTCACATTTGGTGAGGGGGCTGGTAGAAAAGAACAGGTGGATGTGGTCTCTGCAGTCCTGATCTGCCGATCTGCAGCTGCCCACACACGTCTGATTTTCTGCACAGAAGCGTGTACCTTATTGCCATACAGAAAGTCCTGTGTAATTAACCTACAGGACATCTGCAACACCTCTCGCTGTCTCTCTTTAAGTTCTTCTATTCTCCCTTGTGATTAATTTTACCTACAAATTCATTTCATTCGCTCAGTGAGTTTTCTCAGACACTGAGCCACAATCAATAGTGTGTTAATTAGCTTGTAGTTCGATTCAGATATCTATCACTACACGCACACATGCACCAGCTGGTCCGCTGTGGAGAGGAGGAATTTGCAAATTAATGCTAAATAGTAGTTATGTCCTGTTGGATTAAACTATCAGAGTTTTGACTGTTTAATTAATCACCTGAGAAAATGGCCATCAGAAAATCTCAAAGCCCAGTATGAATTCTACAGATTGCTTATTTTGTCCAAATAAAAGTCCAAAATCCAAAGATGTTCAATCTATAAAATATAAGAGATAGTTCTTCACATCAGAGAAGCTTTATCTAGGGGTTGTTCAATATTTTTGCTTCATAAAGGATTCAAACAGTTAATAGATGTACATTTTCAGATGGTCATCTAAGGCCCACATACTTTATGTAACTGTTTAGTGAGGACAACTAATTTATTTACACTGAGGAATGTAGTTTTAGAATTTTTAGATTTAGAAATGATTTCTGTCCTAAATTTTTGTAGTTGTCG
>OMLM01001880.1:9897-21388 GCA_900302695.1 Helostoma temminkii | reverse complement strand
AATTAAGAAGTAGAAAATTGCAGGACATCCAGGCCTTAATGTCTTTTAAACATTCTTGAAGTCTGACTAATTGATTTGTTTCATTTGGTTTAAAGGCTAAATATAGCTGAGTGTCATCTGCATAACAGTGGAACTTTATAGAATGTTCCCTAATAATGCTGCCTAGGGGAGACATGTATAAAGTGAAAAGTATCGGTCCAAGCACAGAACCCTGTGGGACTCCGTAACTAACTTTTGTCTGCATGGAAGACTCATCATTAACATGAACAAACTGGAACCTATCTGACAAATAAGATTTAAACCAACCTAGTGCTGTTCCTTTAATCCCAATGACATGTTCCAGTCTGTGTAATAAAATGTTGTGATCTATAGTGTCAAATGCAGCACTGAGATCTAACAAGACAAGAACAGAGAGAAAACCGTTGTCTGAAGCTAATAGAAGATCGTTAGTGACCTTCACCAGAGCTGTTTCTGTACTATGATGTACTCTAAATCCTGACTGGAAATCTTCATACAGGTTATTCTATTTGCAGGGATGATCTGATCAAATTTTCTCTAATGGTTATGATTTTATTAGTAAAGAAATTCATAAAGTCATTGCTACTGAGAGTTGAGGGAATACTGGGCTCAACAGAGCTATGACTCTTTGTCAGCCTGGCTACAGTGCTGAAAAGAAACCTAGGGTTATTTTTATTTTCCTCTATGTCGATGTCTGTTTTAAGCTACGGATTTCTGAATTATACCACGGAGCTAACCTCCTCTGATTCACTACATTCTTTTTCTGAGGGGCAACAGTATCAAGTACTGTTTGCAGTAAAGCTGCAGCATTATCTACAAGATAATCTACTTGTATCGGAGAAAAGTTCAGAAAGCTACTCTCCTCTGTGATGGTAAATCGTACTGAAGTAATAGGTGATGGAATCATATCCTTAAATTTGGTAACAGCTTTTTTAGATAGACATCTACTGTAGTGGAATTTCTTCCCAGATGCTGTAAAGTCTGTTATAGTAAAATTAAATGTTATTATAAAATGGTCAGATAAAACAGGGTTTTGGGGAAATACTATTAAAGTTTCTATTTCAATCCCATACGTCAGAACGAGGTCGAGGGTGTGATTAAAACAGTGAGTGGGTTTATTTACATTTTGAATGATACCAATTGAATCTAAAAATGAATTAAAAGCAGTGCTGAGACAGTTACTGTTAACATTTACATGGATGTTAAAGTCACCCACTATAATAACTTTATCTGTACTAAGAACTAATTCAGACAAAAAGTCAGAAAATTCAGCTAGAAAACTCAGAATAAGGGACAGAAGGACGGTATAAAATAACAAACACAACTGGTTTTTGACTTTTCCAGTTTGAAAGTGAGATACTAAGAGAGAGACTTTCAAATGAGTAATAATTATGTTTAGGTCTGGGGTTGATTAATAAACCTGAGTGGTATATTGCAGCTACTCCTCCACCCCGACCTGTGCTTCTAGGAACATGATGGTTAATATGACTTGGGGGGGTTGATTCATTCAGACTAACACGTTCAGTCAGAGACTGATCAATGTCAAGTGCTCCACAGAGCGCCACAGGAGATCCTTCCTCCCAGTGGCCATTGGGCTGTACAACTCCTCCACCTACTGCAAAGGGGTGGGGGACTGACACATCTATACATTATGTCATGCCATCATAACATTATTTATATTTTTGTCATTATTAATGTAAATTCTGTACATTTTTGATTTTTGTGTTCTCTTTGTTATTTGTGTTGTCATGGATCTTTCTGGGAGTGGTTCTTTTCTTTCCTTTCTTTGATGAGAGAGCAGCTGTAACAGGCAAAACAATTTCCCTCTGGGATTAATAAAGTTTTTTTGAATATTGAATTGAATTTTGAAATAGAGTCACTTTTTATTAGAAACCCAAGCTAGTGCTTAATCCTGGTTAAAAAGCATGATGGATACTCTATGACACTATGGATGGAAAAAATCTGCTCACTTTGTAACATTAGCCTGTGAAGCCTCCCACATGAACAGAACATAATTGAAAACACAGTGCACTGTGGATCACATTCAAATGAATTTCAAAAACAGTATATATTGGTTCATTCAGGCTTGATGTTAATATAATAGTGGAGAATGGCTGGAATATTCATAACACACCCACATCCAGCCCAAAGTGGTGTGTTCAGTGTAAATAGGAGAACACATCATTTTAACACAAATAGTTCAGCAGGTCACATCACATCAGGGTAATACAGCAGTAAGGAGACGGATTGGATATTGAACCTACCTGTCTCCTCGTCCTATTAGGTGACTGGCTGACTGGTCGAAGCTGAACGCCTTTTTTGATCCTTTGCATCATTTCATCAACTGCCTGCTGCTTGACGTCCACATCTGAGAGTGACACACACAACAAGCAAGACAGCAGATTCACTAAGCTGCAGTGATCTCTTCCAACAGACATGTTGTATCTAGTGGCTTCACTGTCACTTAATACGAGTCTGCCTCAGTGGGACACAGTGCCAAGAATCAAAGTGAGTGTAAATGATTTTGAGAGGTATGAGGCACTGTGTAATTCGCAAGCATAATTAGCAAAGCAACTGACATAAAGCTCATTTGGATGTAAAAGCTTATAAATGACACAATCCCCGAGGACCATTCAATGTAGTTTTTGTTGGAGAAACTCAAGAGATTTCCTCCTAATCATGCCATAAATACTGACTAAACTGTACTGCTGTGGATTCTATTTTATGATGGAACTGGCTGCTAATTTTGTACTATTCACAGTAAACCCTTAGAATTCAGAGCCTTTGTAGTGTGGGAGGTTACCAACACTCACGTGGAATGCATCTCATCTCTGTGTGTAAAAACAAACATTTTTTCATCCAAAAGTTGTGCGAGGAAAAAAAGAGTTTCTCAAGTTCATAAAAGATGAGAACAAAAATTCTAAAACTGCAATAATCCAACCTGGTAAAGAAATGTGAATATTTAATTTTCTAACACAGAACATTCAATGGCAGGCACAATGAAATTATTGTCAGAAAAATGCCTTTAAAAAAACTGTTTCGTTTTAAAGTAATAGTAAAATATTTTCTTCTTTGCACAGAAAGACATTATTATTCAGGTGTTAGAGTAGAAGATCCTTGGGTGGCACCTATTCAACCCTCTTGGCAATTCCAACAAATACCCTGTACGTAGTGCCCAATTCACTCACATATTCAAAAACTACTTAACAGAATGAGGACGCAGTGTCGCCTGTTCAGTCGACATGGACATTCTACCTGCTCTAACAAGTCAAGGCTTCCCTTTTGTCTGCACAAATTGAAGAATTTAACATGTTGACCTAATAGGCCAAAGATGGAGATTTGAGTCTGAATTTCTCATGCACCACTTGTTACAACATTTGTCCTTCTACATATAATTGACATTGATTTGCAAAGGAAAAGGCGAAAAGGATAAAATCTCAAAGGAAAAAAAAAGGATTTAAGACCAGTCTTATTCTCTCAAATGTTAGAAATGTACGAAACACAGCAGCATGGAGAAGAATAAAATACAAAATGAACATACGATGCACAGAGAAGGTAAAAATGTGCTGAATGTGTACATTTCCATAGAGGACAAGTCATAGAATGTAGACATTAATACAGTTCCCATCACTGTCATCCCTCACAATACAAAAATCATCAGAAGATAAACTTAACTGATTGACTGATTGATTACTTTTGTTGTCAGAATTACTTCTGACATTTGTCTTACATCCCAATGCACATTACAAAAGAGCCTCACACCAACAGTACATATGACATAAGCCTTAACTGTGTGTGTGCTTTATGACACAATCAACAAAGGCTTAGAACAGATTACCCCATATATTACAAAAAATATAAAACCTGTCAGCAAATCTAAACTCTGAGGCCTTTCCTCATAGCTTAAAATAATTTACGTGCTAGCTGGTGCAGCAGCACATGCAGTTCACATTATAAGGATGTTACCTGGCGCCCTGGCAGAGTCCTGGACCACCAGCGGGATGTCAGGACTGACATCTCTTCTCTTTCGGATCAGTGACAACAGTGAGCTACAGGGGCAGGGACAAATGAAAATTAGCTGCTTTCACTGTATGTTGATGGTATTGATTTGGTCACATTAATAAACCAATGTTTTGCGTACATAAATAAAAGTCACCTTTTGTCATCACAACCAGCAAAAAAGATGCTGTAATAATCAGGTAGTTATGCAGTGAGTCAGCTGCCTCCCACTGACTGCCAGTTCAGTACTGTGAATTGACTGAACATGGCTAAAAGCTAATATTAGCAGAAACTACGCCACCTGGCTGCCTGACGATTCAAAGAGCAGTAGCTGTGGATCAGATGGCTGTTTGTTGTCATCATTTTAAATGGAGAAGATCAGTTCTAGAGATCTTCATCTTATTTTGCTGCTTTGTACAGTGTTGATTTTGACATATACGCCTGCCACCTGGAGGTTGCTCATGATCTAGACACCAGGGAAAGAGTTCACCATGCTCTACCATGATTTAAATTTAATAATTAATTATTATTTTTTGTGCAGCCAAATGGCCAAAGAGTTTTGAGAAACCTGTGGCTTTCTTATATAGAAATGGCTATGATGACTATGACTATGATGGTTTATACAATATTTTTGGCAAATCTATCCACCGTAATAGTGAAAATAATGCTAAAAACTGTACTGAGAAATACATCAAGTAAAAAGAATTTCAGTAACTGATGCTGTGCTGAGCACACAACCTGAGTGGGTTGGAGGGTGGAGCTGGGGCTGGAGGAGGTGGAGGTGGTGGGGGAGGTGGAGGTGCTGGAACTGGGGGTGGGTTGGTAACAGCCTGCAGTTTCTTCTGGAGCTCCTCAACTGGTCATGTCAGACACATCAGGTGCACAGCAACAGAAAACAGTTACAGCAAGTTTCTACAGAACTAAAGTTCTTCCATGTTGACTGAAGACTTGAGGAGAACCTCATGGTCATACTTTATACCACTACCTAGCCTAGTGATTTGCCCCAGTGTCTTGTTTTACAGTTCCAAATATGTTCCCACCTGTAAACCGCAGGTCCTTGACTTCCACTTCAGCCTTGGAGCATCTGTCACTAAACTCCCTTCTCTCATCCTCCACGAGCTCCAGTTTCCGCCTCAGTGCTGCCAGCTCCTTCTGAGCCTCACAGCTCCTCAGCCTCTCCTCCATCTGCTTCATCTGAGGATGGACAAACACACTGTTGTTACAAAGTGCACATGCTTACAAAGAACTACTAGAGATGTATTCTATAGTTTTATATACAGTAGACATAATGCTTAAAAGTACATTTCCTTCTTACACTAGGAGCAACTTGGGGTTTAGTGTCTTTGAACCTTTGATAGCAGGAGGAGCTGAGGATCACACACCAATTCAAAAATAAAAAGGTCAAAATACTAATAATAAACAAAAAAATAATGTATTTCTTGTCTGCTTTCGTGCTTAAAAAAGAACATCTCTGCAGTGTTGTGGCTGTATCTCCTGCAGTGATGATTTCGTATAAGTAGCACTGGGTAGCTGCCAGCTGACATTCAATCATCTGCTCCCCAACCCTGGTTCCTTAAACAGTGTTTTAATTGTTTCTCAAATCAAGGGTATGTCTCACCTCCACCCCAGCATCAGGAGAGATCAGTGATCCCACTCAGCTTTAATTGTTTTCCATCAGTGCCAGAGGAGGTGGGAGGGAGCTGGAGGCTACGCTGCTGCTTTTAATTATTAATCTGGCAGGTCATGGCCGTGAGAACTCACCAGGCATTTCCACCCTATGTAATTAACCAGCTAAATAATTCTTGTTTTGATCCATATGAATTAGAGGCATTACAGCTGCAAACCACAGGGAATGGGTTGTACATGTATTGTAAAAGTGTAAATTACACTTACTCTGTACACTGTACACTTTTAACTGGTCACTATAATCTAGTCTTGAAGTCATGTTACATACAGGAGCCTCCATCTCCTGAGTCCTGAACAAAATATCTTCAGCCAATCAACATCTTCAATCTATAATATTTAGAATAATTAACAAAAGAAGCTGTTCTTCTGCTGTCAGGAGGTCACCATCACATTTTGTGTGTAGTGTGTGTTTGGTATCTGCATGTACACACCATAGGTGTGTTAGGAGAGTTGGATCCAAGGCCAATGCCAAGGAGAGAGTGCCGTCATGCAGAAAATACAGTTATTTATAACTATTAATTATCCCCGACACAGAGACAGGATTGGTCATGAATAAACATCAGATTACATTCTGTACTTTTCTAAACCCAAGAGATGTACACCATGTGCCTATATTATTAACATTTCCTCAGGTTAAATCCTCGGCTCGATCACACCAGTTTTTAGTTTTCAGTTGTTATTACAGAGACGTCTCTTAATAATGACATCATTGTGTGTTGGAATGTGTCTCATACATGAAATAACCCCTGAAATCACTGAAGTAAATTAGAAAATATGTCAGCAGGATGTAAAAAGAAAGCACAGTTTAGGTGTGAAGACTCCAGCAAACAGTGACCTAGTGTTATTTAAAATATTCAAGGATTCAGAAAAAAATATTAAAAATAAATACTGGCACACTTTGAGTTCTGATCCACAAAGCTCAAGTGGACATCCTCCAAACTTACTGAATGTTGCTGAATCTGACCTGCTCTCTATAAAGAATTCTAGAGCTTCAAGCACATAATTATCAGTGTAGCACATACGCTCAGTGCAATCTATATACACATAAAATACACATTTTACATACAAGTGTTAAATGTAAACAAAATGAAAAAATGATAATAATAAAAAAACATTTTATTAGGATTAGGAGATATAAATGTGAGAATACCATTACGACCAATAAGAGCAAACATCTGCAAAGTATTTATCATTTCATCATTTTCATGGTGAACATGTTCATGCTAATCAAGCTTGCATTGTGTACAGATCATTTCTAAACAAGAACCACAGAAAGCAACTCTATATGTGTGGTTTGTGCACGGCTGTGTACACAGACCTGGTCCTGGTGCTCCAGCTTCTGAGTCTCCAGGTCTTGGGTCAGCCTGGTGACCTGACTGAGGGCTTCCTGTAGAGCTTGGCTGGGCGAGGAGCTCTGCATTAGTATCTGACTCTGTCTATTCAGCTTCTTTTGCTCAACCATCATCTAATGGAAAATAAATATTGTAACATGTGGAAGCCAGTCAGGACATTGCAGGACACAATAAACATAATGCAAAACTCAGAGACCACAATACAGAGAATAAATGAGGAACATGAACGTCTACTGTACAACAACTCTCACCGCTCGGGCGAAGTTCTCTGCTTCAGTCCTCAGATCCCGCTCCAGGTTCAGTGTGTCCTGTAAGACCTCGTATTCCTCCACAGCAAACTGAGACACTGGACAAAGATTTTCACAGTGGAACATTTACTAGTGAGATGTTGTGAGATGTGCTGCATATACACAATAATAATATAATAATAATAATAATAAACAATGACATGTGTAAAATGTAACTAACTGAAGGAATATCATACAATCATAGTAATAAATGACAACATTGCACCTTCCTCTGACCTCTGTTATATTTTCCCAGAAGCTTCTTTTGCTGCACGGTCTCAGCAATTAACAGAGTGTTGTCATGTTTCTCTTTCAGCAGCTGTAAATGTAAGAAGGGTCAGTGTAGTTCAACAGTACAGTTACAGTATGAGCTGTGTTTTACAGTAATCCCTGTTACTGTCAGCTGAGAGCAACATTAAAGGTTTTTTTGATTTTATGCAAACAGTGGTTTTGAAATGAAACAATCAGGATGTGATGTAAGTGTAGACTATCAGCTTTATTTAAGAGGTTTCACAAAAATATGGCAATAACTGGAATTACAGCCACTTTAAGCAAAATGACACAATACCAATTACATATAAGCATAATTTGTATTATTTGTATTAAAATCCTTTGCACTTAATAACTGTAATCTGGAGCCCATGGACATCACCATGGGCTCATCTCCCTGGAAATGCTTTGCCAGGCCTTCACTGTAGCCACCTTTAGTTGCTGCTTGTTTGTGAGTTTTTCTGCTTCACTTTCATCTTCAGTAACTCAGAAGCTGCTCTGACTTGGCTATTGAATATTCCTTTTCCTTCAAAAAGCCTTGAGTTGCTTTTGCAGTATATTTATGGTCATTATCCATCTGCACTGTGAAGCCTATACACTTACAGGACTTATACATTTTTATGTGCTCTTTTTTTTCTCATGAAGTAAAAAGGGGCAATTAACTTCAGGTCAGTCAGTTGGCACTCTGCTTAAAATGGTTGTAACTACTAAATGACAAATACCATATTTTTGCGAAACTAAAAGGCTACACTCACATTTTGATTGTTTTATTTTAAATACATTGTGGTGGTGTATAAAGGCAAGATCATAAAAACACAGTGCTGCAGGGTAAAGTATGTGGTAAAATTAGTTTTCCTAAGGCTCAAACACTCCAGATTCCACTGCCTTGCTGTAGTGCTGAGCATCTCTTTAATATTGAATCATAAATCATTACATTTACCTGCAACAGTTGCAATTCAGGCTGCAACAATTCCATTTTTTTTATATTAATGTCACAATTTAACAGAACGCAGTTTACATGAAAGAGCAGTAAAGCTGCCAAGCAGGACGCAGGTTCATCACACTGCCAGGACATTGCTAATGATTGCTGCGTTGTGAGGAAGCCACGATGCACCTCAACACAATGAATATGGCTCTGAGGCCTTGGAAGAGATACTGAACATAAACAGACAGTAAAACAAATAAAGGGGAATAAAAGGAAATGCTTGACCATAACAGTGAGAGGATCCAGTGGATCTGTGATGTTCTGTGAGGCAGTTGGCTGCTATTGTTTGGGTCTACTTGTCCCCTTAGAAGGAAGAGTCATTGCAAATCTATACAAAGTTGTTCACCTGTATCCTGGAATCACACATATTAGTGCTGATGCAAGTGGTCTCCTTCAGGATGACCAAACCACCATCCATAGGGCATGAGAGATCACACAATGGTTTGATTAGTTTAAATGTTGTGGCCTTTACAGTCAAAACGTCAAAAGACTGAACGAGGGAATATTTTAGAAGAAGCTGTTCCATCCTTGCAGTAAAGTTGCAGAGACTTGGAGACTCACTGTCGCTCAATGAAGCTGTTCTGGCTGCACGTTGTGATCATTCTTTCAAAACATATTCTCACTTGGTGTTTTGATGATGGTGAAAATTGAATTATTTTCCAAATGTTTCCCCAAACATATTTGCAATGTGAAGGTGGCTGTTGCTGTGGCAACATGCAAAAACTCTTCAACTTACTTCTTCCTTGGTTAGCCTCAGTTGGTCTTCTACTGCCTCAAGCTCAGTAACTGCTTGATTCTTCTCATTCAGTGTTAACTCCAACTTATTTTGTAGCTCTGAAACAGAGAAAACCAAAGCAAAGTTGAAGAGTCTTCATTGTGCAGTAAAGATATATACGATATAGATATGATGTTTAAGTACAAACATCCACAGCAGCTGTCAGTGGCTGTTAGGAAGCCACTAACAGATGGTGAAGGACTTCATATCCAGGTGTCTTACTGTGATTAGATGATGACTCCCTTCTCATCTGAAAGGTTCATCTTAAATCCATAACAGAAACAATATCAACATCATGGGAAGTTGAATGCATGATATGAACGCATCTCACAGTATTTACTGTAGCGAGAACTTGTGATGCTTTTAGATCATAAATATTTAATATAAATTATGAAATAAAAAAACTGGGAACCCAGAATAACTACTGCACTACACATGCATTTATTTCTTTGTGATGTTGTTTGAAAAATGTAAATGTAATGAGTATATACTGTGGAATGAAAGGAGCAGCATTGATAGATTGTATTGTTGTATATTCATTAATGTAATATCAGTCATCTGCTTCATGTGCATGCAGCATAAAATGAAGAAATCCAAATCCAAAAAAAAACCATGTTGTTCTGAAATCCTTAAAATTGCACAAAGATGAAATGTGTTGATACAAAGCAGCTCACAGCAGGACCAGGCTGAGACATTTAGGAGGGTACTTAAGCAGAAAAAGGTCATTGACACTTAAAATTGTTTTTGGAGAAGAAAGGAATAGCCCTTTGTTAAGTAGAACAAAAATCTGTTGAATAAAATTCTCCATGAAACGAAAATGCTACGAAAGTGTTGACCATATTTAGTTTAAACCTGTATATGGTCAAAGTCACAATATATAGCATGAAAGTATGCCCTGTGCTTCCTGACAGGCAGAGCTGTGACTGCTGTCACCGTCCATTAGGGTGTAATTATGAATTTTTACTATATTAAGGCACCAAGCTTTGAGCATGTCAACTTGGTTCAGTTTTCTATCATCTTCTGCTTAAGAGTATATCATTTGCAAATGACATGATTATCTCCCCATTTTAATGCCAACAGCCTTCAACAACATGACAGAAAATCATTGAGTATAAATCCATTATCACCCAAGGTGTAATTACTGGGTGACTAAAGGAACTGACCATGACATTTCCCAGAGACACGCAGTTTAAAACTCAGTGAACATCTGGAATTACTGGTTTCTATATATGTAATGAATAGATTAGCAGTTTTCAAATTAAATGAGAACTTACATTTTCTGACCAACTGTGTTGAAGAGGTTCTTTTAAGCTGACTGTTATTTAGCATTTGTAATCAGTGAATCTTTTCGAATTGCAAATGAGACTACAGTAAGACAGGTGATTTAGATTTAGAGTGTTTTATTTGCCTATTCCCAGCCATGTATTAACCACAGTAGTAGTTCATTTGTAGTATAAGTATAGGTGGTGCTATTGAGAGGCTTGCGGTGGCTAAGCCTCACCAAAGCAGTCATGGAATTATTTTGCTAAAACAGTTGAGCATCGCTTGGCTTTGATAATTGTTATTTGTATATGACAAATGGCAAACGATAAATGACATAGAGTGAAAGCAAGCAGGTGTAATTACTATTTCTACCGACCAGCACAGAGCTCCTACGGTTCAGTGACCTTTTGATGCACTGTGTATTTCTGTGCCAAAAGCAGCATGCACGTTGCACTGGTGGGAGCAGTGAAACAAATAGCTGTGGTGACTTGTTGTGTTACTGTGTTAAGAACAGACTTCGACCCTTTGTTCCTGAAACAGCATGTGAATTTTATCCACAGAAGCAAATTCTAGCAGTAAATAGTAAAAGTAAGTAAATAGTAAACAGATACAACAGAAATACATTTTGTTTAACAGACAACAGATGTTTATTATCACTTTAACCATTAACTTGTAGTTATTACTCACCTTCTGTCACAATCCAAATCTTGGATTTATTTAAATTCAGTTTCTACCCTAGTTTATCTTTTCTGTTCTCATCTACATC
The DNA here is from genome assembly GCA_900302695.1 of Helostoma temminkii. Lineage (NCBI taxonomy): Eukaryota > Metazoa > Chordata > Actinopteri > Anabantiformes > Helostomatidae > Helostoma > Helostoma temminkii. Next base: position 9,987 of record OMLM01001880.1, on the reverse strand, counting down.
CATACACATTCGCAGCGTTTAAGTTTAAGGGTTTTTTTTCCTCACCTCTGTCTCCTGGTGCTGCTTAAGGGGATTTTCTATATAATTCTA
>OMLM01001876.1:39332-53453 GCA_900302695.1 Helostoma temminkii | reverse complement strand
CTCACACAAGCACACACACAGATGGCAGAGCTGCTATGCAGCTGACCTGACTCATCAGGGGCAACTTGGGGTTTAGTGGCTTGCCCAAGGACACTTCGACATACGACCGGAGGAGCCGGGAATCAAACCACCGATGTTATGACTGGTAGACAACTGCTCAACCCAGGTGAGATATAGCAAAGAGTGTACGTTCCTGAAAGTCAACAACAGCACTGAATTGACAGTAAGCTGAGAACTTGGGCAGATCAGTTTGCAGTGATCCAGGTTACTTGAGGTTGATGGCAGAGATGGAAACTGAGATGTCCAATGGCAGCAGGGCCGTGTTTGCCAAATTTGATATGATTTTGATCCAATCACTCAAACCACTTCAGCAAGTGGTTTGCTCGGATCACAATCAAACAATTACAATCAAATCAATGTCTTTGTAGTTATTTACACTTTTATTTAACACTGTCCACTTGTGGTGTGATTGCCCATGATGCTTTTTAAAATCAAGTGTATTTGTCCAGTCAGTACATTCACTTTCAGTCATGCAGATCACAGCCACCAGCTTTGTGGTGTTCAGTTGCCGCCAGGTGTAGATCTCTGTAAGAACATAGCTAATCAACTCTTCTACTGGTAAATTATCTAGTAGATGTCAATGAGGTCTGTAGGTCTTTGGTTTTGACTTCTGCCTCAAAGAAAACTATTCTGTTCTTCTTTTGTGTTTCTTTTGCTTTAAGTTAGACAACTCCATGAATCTCAGAGGAAGAATCTCAATGAAGTAAAATCCAATACTATTTATAGATCAAATCAGAGTGAAACAAGAAGATATTATTTCTCAGCAGCTACAGTTCAGAAAATATGTGAATTGATCTCAATCAAGTACTGGTGTTAAAACAAGCTTAAATATGGAGAAACAGTCCCTCTGGATAGCCCCTCCTACAGGAAAACATGGTGGAAGTTAATGTGATAGAATAATTATATCAGAAAAGTTGCAGTATATATTGAAGTCCTCATATACTGCTTGACCTTTGAAATAGGAAAAACAAGGCACAACAAGATGCACAAGGATGTCTCGGGCACGATGGGACCAGGAAGTAGACTCTGGACATACTGGTGATAGAGACATCACTCTGATTGTCCAAAATCGGTAAGCCAAGTATTAGAAAAGGGTAAACAGAAATGAGTAAATCAGTAAATAAAAAATTAATAGAAAAAGCCATAGCAATAGGAGGTGGCGGTGCTGGAGGTGACCCAAAACATGCTGGTTAACCTCAGGACCTCCAAAAGAAAAGAGAAAGTAGCTAGAACACGTGTGCTACTTTGCTTCATGAGCTACCACTACATGGCCCACCTAAGTCTGAGTCTGTGTACAGCATAGTGTACTTATCAGAATATACAGCAGAAAATTATAGGAACCACCCTGGCCTCAGGATGAGCTAGAGAAAATTGCAGGGGAAAAGAACATTACCTGCTATACTGCAACCCCGACCAAGACAAACTACTCCCAAAATTTCCTCAACTCAATTTCAGTGGCATGAGCATACTGTCATGCAGCATAATGGAGTCTCAGCTGAATGGTCAGTCTATACACAGATGTAATACAACAAAATCCATGGAAAGAACAGTGAACCAGGGACACATTTGCACATTTAGAACACCTTAGTGCATAAAAAGATGAATACAAACACAAAGAAAAGACTGCGATCAAGACTCCTTTATACATCAGTGGCAATGCTGTGACTGAGGAAGCTTTGATTCCAGTGTTCAAGAGTATAGCATAGAGCGGGAGAGAGAAGATTGGGCAGAGCCAACGCACTCTCATCTCACAGTGTCACATAACGACGCTTCTGTATTTGCATTGGTGGATTCACTATTTGACACTTCGGGAAGTGCAACTGCCTAGGACCAGAGGGATGACGGCAGCTGCCTGTCAAAGCTTTTTGTCAAGACGAAGTGAAGTGAAGTGAAAACGCTATAGTTTTATTGACTTTATGCACAAACAGAAGGTTAGGCACCAGATCTTTTGGGTCTCTCTGTTGGGACGCACATAGAAATTACAGTGTTTTCCATGAAAAGATCCCTGTGTTCAGCTGTGTTACCATCACTGCTAATGGGTTTTCTAAGGATCAGTTCTCCTTTTAAATTAATAAACTTGCATTAAAAAACATAGCATGCTATTGGAAGACAATGCTTATGTTTTCTGATTAAAAGCCTCTGTATGTTTATGTAAATATTATTTTAAAACACAGCTGTTTTCAGATTTTGTTAATATTTGCAATATTATCAATATCTGTATTTCTGACCAATCTGATGTTGATTAAGTCTTGGAATCTGGCCAAAAGCATTGGCCGACTGCTGATGTTAAGTGATAGGTAATGGCCATTGCCACAAAGGTGTTATGATGATGATGAGTTTGGCCTTTTCCCAAACTCTTGCCACAAAGGTAAAAGTTCATAATTGTGTGTCACAATAATTTTAGTGAGATTTCCCTTTATTGAAACTAGTGATGAAAACTCAGAATAAAAGTACACAGAGGTCCAGGTTTTATGTGTCCTTTTGACACATGTGTGCACTATACAAATATGGAGGGACTTGAAAAAACTGAGTTACTGTTGTAACATTTCAGTAAGGCTCCTGTTCCAGGCCTTGAAATGTTTAATAAACAATCAGCAACCATATGCATTGCCATTTAACGACAAATGTATCACATCTGGGACAGCCTGAGACAGATTTCTTCTTAACTTTTCTCTGAAGTTTATTCTAATTTCAGACTAACCTGACAGAGTGTGACAAATAGGTCGTTAGCTGTCTAAGATGAGCCTTCTGTGGGTAATCCAAACCTTGTCATGTGATGACACTTACTCTTCTTGATGCTGCCTTTGCTGATATTTATCCATTGTTTCAGTGAATGCTCTAAAACACACAAGAATACAAATAAGTAGATAAATAACAGTCTGAGTCTGGGTTCTGTCTGACAGACGTTAAATGTGTGTTGTCTGGATTTTGACATATTTCTTTACCCCCCCTTTCCTGGAAGTGGTTTATATTCAGTTACTGAACAAATGGTAAAAATGTTTAACTGCATGTGAGCGCACATGATTGCCTTCTATTTTTACCTCAGTTAAAGACTCTTTTCTATCTCTTATTCATTTTTTACATAATGCCCCCCAACCCTTCCCCCACTATTAATATTGTGGCAAAAAATCCAGTCATTCAAAAGAATGCCTGTAAAACTTCCACCGTGTATCATGCTGCTGATATAAAACATTGTATTATTAATGCCATTGGTATATCTGTATTACCCCAAGTAATTCTGATGTTAATTATTCATTTAGGCGGAGGGAAAGGTTTAGGATTATAGAGCAAAAATGAAAAGTATCTCTGTGAAGATTCTCAGTCATCAGTGTGATGTCTCAACTTCCAGAGAATGAAAAGTATCTCTTTTTTTTTCTAAACAAACAGCAAATCTCTATTCACCAAAACTGAATAAACAGAGCACAGTGAACAAAAATAGATACAAATAAAAGCAGAAATGGAAAGCTGTATACACCATGAAATGAAACTGTTGTTATAGGCAGTGAACTTAATGTAATTAAACAGTTGACATTTTTTTACAGCAGCTTGCTTGTAGTACAGCTACATTCACATTTTCATATAGTTAAATTACCTAACTTACTTTCAGTAGTGAATGACAGCCTTAGGTCTCTAGTAAATTAATTGTTACATGTGAAAAATACTTGGCTATTAGTTTTAATTTTTTGAATCTAAATTTAGCTTGAAAATAGTAGGTGTAATTCAATATTTCTTCAGTTATTACAGTGCATATTTTAGAAAAGCTGGGGCATGCTATTTTAGAATATCTGTCCAGCTGAGTAATCCTGTTTGCTGCAATGCATCCACAGGGACTGTAGTTTCTGGAACATAGTAGGACGGCACTTTTTGCAATAAACTCAGTTCTTTCTTGGCATGTGACTATTTTGTATGATATTTTGTTTTTGTTAATAATAATAATAATAATAATAATAATAATAATAATAATGGATGCACTATATTCTAAACAGTAAAAAAAACAAAAAACAATGCCATGTGGGCTTAAACATGAGGTCACATCTTTAGGGGGACAGCATCAGCAGCATTCATATCTTGGATTCACTTCATCTTCTTTTTCTCACCAGGTGTTATACACATTGAAGCAGAAGAAGAGGGCTCTGCTGAGACAGACGGACTTGGTGAAGGGCATGGAAGTGATCCAGTGGACTTGCACGGTGAAGGATAGGTAATGGATTCGGGCCTGGAGCAGGATGACCATGACATCCTCATCATCTGGTGCCAACATTTACATGGCTATGTTAGCTGGCATGCAATGAAAAATTGCTATGTAGGCTTTTGTAATAGAACTTTTTAAAACTCTGGCAAGAGAAGCTTGGAAACACCAAGACACTGTTGTTCTACACTGACATGCAAAACATTTATGCAAAAAACACAGAAACATCTGTATTCACTTAATCTTTTTTACATTTTAATCAAACTATCTAAAAGTTAAAACATTACTTCAAACTCAAAGGCTAATGCTAAAACTGTATTATGTCACTGTATTAAGCCATAGCCTTTATTAAACAAAGTCTGGAGTTTGTAAGCTTTTTTTTCTTTAAATAGGCAATAACACTAATAGTTTTGTATAACCATCACTATCTCAGTCAAATTATACTGAAAATCAGAATTAGAAGAATTAGAAATGTATGTTTTATTTGATTGGAGCATCGTTGTAATATCATCATAACCCATGGTGTTTACATTACTGTAAAGAGATTACACTAAGTAGCTTAATAAAAACAGTAATGATAAATAATTATAACATTCACACTGGGTGGTTTCAGAACCCATGAAATTTGGGTTTTTCCTGGCTGACTTCTGCGAACTCAACCTGTGTGTCTTGATAAGGAGACAGGATGTTGACTTACTCTGATCTTTCTGATCCTTGCGTTCATATGTGGGGGGCTTTTTGTAACTGTGTTGGAGGTACAAGTGACCATGCAAATAGCATTGTTAACGAGCTGCAGCAGCTAGCCTACTATTAGCTATTAGTCCTGCAAAATGCAGGCCTGCTCCCATCATCATCCTATCCCAGGGACCCGAAATCCACGAGAAGCTGAAGAGGAGGAGGTGCAAAGCTGAAGAGAAGCGCGGAGAAGTGAGTTGGGCAGTGAGTTGGCGTGGAAGAAACTGGACTGATATGTTCGGGAAAGTGCCCAAGCAGCACAGCAGACCTTTGGGAAGTGCTGCCAAAGACCTGGGAGAAAATCACACCTGAATATCTACAAACCAATGAGTAGAATGCTACAGATTTGTCAGGCAGTTATTGCTGCAAAGAGTGTTTTTTGATAAAGGTTTAGCATGCAAATTTGATTTGATTTATTTTTTTTGTGTTTTATGATCCATTTATATTTGATTGTATGAATATTGGAAAAAGGGTATGTAGGTGTCTGTAGTGCAGATCCAGATTTGTCTGGTTGATTGATGAACTGTCTTAACCAGCCCTGACACTTATTATAGGCTGTGCCATCTCCAATGCATCAATACATATGTCATGGACCTGTTTCCATTTATTTTAGCAGGTTTTCACATGTGCTACTAAAATTTTAGCATCTTTTTTTTTATATCTTCAGAACTTTTAGAATGTTGTTGTGGTTATTCAAAACTGCTGCTTATTATACTGCCTTCTACTGGTCAAGTTCTGAATTGTGTGTGACAGCTACTACAGTATGTATGAGTTGACTTGGGACTTCACTGGTTTGACTTTCCCCACAGTGACTTGCACATGCATGGCTTACTCATACATCTGCTAGAAAAGAAGAAAAAAAAAACTTTTAGTATATGATTTTTAAAACCACAAAGATACACTTTTCTCTCAGAGTTCATGGGTCATTTTTCATCCACACTGGAGACTTTTATCTTTTTTTTATTTAGCCTGGATAGTTTAACTAAAAGCACAGCTTTTTTTCTTTCAGCTACTCTGTACTCCACACAGTTTCACACATTTATACCTGGAAGCTGCCCAGTACCACAGTTTGATTTGTGGACTAAATGTAGTGTTACTCAAAATGGACTTCCACAAGCCCGTGTTCATAGTTGTAAGTAAGCATCTTTCCATCATGTTCAAATATTGATCCGTGTCCCTGGCTTCTCTTTTGAAGCAAAGGACCTCTCAACACAAATAACCTCTTTTGCTGAGTTTGCGGTCATGAACTGTGTGCCTGTGACGGTTTTGTAGATACATTTCCTGGTAGTGGATATCACAGATCTTGAGGGAACAGCAGAGGAAATCTCAGTGAGGAGCATCTTTCATAGTGAGATAATAGGAAATGCAGATATGGTACACAGATATTTAGAGAACGACTCTATGTGCAATTACACTGATCACCCACAATACTACAGCCATCTTGTGGTTTTAGGTCTCACAAAATATGCTGCTTCCTGACTGTGTGTGGTGTGTGTGTAGGTGTGGAGCATACTGAGGCCCTTACGCACTAAGATCTTAAATAGCGAGTACTAAAATGTGTGCACGATCTTGAAAATTGCACATTTCATTTATGGGGGTTTGGCGGGTGATCTGCAACCCTAATTCCCCAAAAGTTGTTTTGATGATGTGTAAAATCTACTTAAAAAGAGAATGAACTGATTTTCAAATCTCACAAACACATTCATTCACAATACATCATAGAAAACCTAACCTATCAAATGTGCAACAAGAAAATGTACCATTTTAAGAAAAGGTCATTTTAAATTGACGGCAGCAAGAGATGACAACAAGATGCTAGAAAAGTAAGTTTTACTAACAAGGAAGAGCTGGAAGACAATTTTCAACTAATTAGGCTAATTGGCAACAGTTCAGTAACATGATTGGTTTAAAGAGAGGGTATAGAGAGAGAGTCTCTCAGTAAGCAATGATGGGTGAGGTTCTCCAATATATGAATAGCTGCTTCTATGTTTTGTAAAAAAAAAAAAAAAAAGTAGGAGCAATTGTAAAACAAGAAGCAATCGTAAAACTATTTTCCTATAATATAATTTAAAAAATAATATTATGAAAACATTACAAGATCTGGAGGAATCTGTGTGCACAAAGGTCATGGTTGAGATTCAATATTAGATACCTGTGATCTTCAGGCCCATAGATGGCATTGCATTAAAAAATTGACGGACATCACTGCATAGTCTCAGAAATACCTCCAAAAATCACTCTCTGCAAGTTACAGGTCTATAATGCAAAGAAGAAGCCATATATGAAGCCTGCACCTCTGATAGTATGGATTACGGTACATGTGCGCACTCTTTGTATACTGTTTTTGCCCGGTGTTATCAAGTTTGTGATTTAGTACATGCAAACCTTTAGTAACCTTTACCCATGGAGCAGTATTCCCTAACACCAGTGGTATTTGTTGGTATTTACTGTATTTCCCAAAGTGTCTATGAAGAAACAAAGCTCATGGGAATTACATAATAAATGTATAAGAACTAGCCTTCCTTCAAATTCCTTATTTTACATTAATAAATTAATATTGCTGCCAGTAATCTGTGAGATGTTAAAACTAGCTGGTGTTGCACATCAGAATTTGTAAATTTGACATTTAGTTTGAATCATAATGAATCTCTCAGTCTCTTTTGTTCAGCACAGTCTCTGGACCACAGTCTCTGACAGCAGCATGTCATTGCTCTCAGCCACAGCCAGGCAGGAATATGGTGTGGCCATGCTGTTTCATCATCCAAAAAACAATCTGTGAGGTGTATTAATAATCCACAACTTGTCTGATGTTTTTGGGTCTGGAGGGAGAAAAATGACTACAAACCGTGTGACACGTTGCACTGTGCATTAATCGCAGCACAGCCTCCCAGGCACTTGTTATACATGGATCCTGTAAACAACAAAACTGAATTTCATGCCACTGACAATACTAGCATATTCTAGCAGCGTTTTGGAGTGGCACGTGTGACTGCAAACAGAAAGTAGTTGCTATTTGTCATAATGCCCTTTTTTCCCCCTTAACATTTCTGCTGAAGATTTTGAGGCAGGTGAAGTGACTGCTGTTAACATCAGTTTCTGACAGAAGCAACTCCATGCTGTTCGGACATGTCAGGTATTAGATTAGTCTCCTCGCCTAGCCCTTTAGACAAGAGTGTGTTTGTTCTCGCTGTAATGCTGTTATCTCCCTTTCTTTCCTTCTCCTAATCTAGACACCTAACAGCCGCAGAAGTAAGCGGTTCTGACAAGGGCTGTGCACAAATTGAATTTTTCTTTCCCTATCCCTTTCGATTTATAATTCCCTCTCTCGCCCTACAAGCAAACTCAATTTCTGACCCTTTAGACAAAAGGCTCAGATAAAGCAATTAGTTTGTGATTCCGTGTGATCTCCCGGCTCGGCCAACCTGACAGAGAGTGTGAGGCACTAAAAGCAGCAGAAACGGGTGATGACGGTCACTGGCTGACAAAATCGGCTCTACAGAGATGAACTCAGAGTCACCGGCAACAAAGAGATTCAGCCCCTGGAAGGAGCTGAGTAGGAAGGTGAACATTTCCGTGAAAGCACCTGGGATCCAGACAGTCTTTCCAATATGTCTCGCCTGTGTCTTTGATCACTGCAATTTGACTTCCTTTGACTTCTTCAAGTTTTTTTTTTTTTTTTTGTCAGAATGCCACTAACAGGGAATTCTTCAATTTTACTGTCACACATTTTAATGCAAAAACTTTTTTAAGAAATGTGAAATGATCCTACTTTTGATGGCAGTTTTTTCGTGCATCTTTCAGCACTGCAGTTTTCCATTTTGTTTCTACTTTCCAGCAAATAACTTAATTTATATAGAAAGCACTTTGCACTTTGGACAGTTCCTAAAGTCACCCTGACCATATGTCCGGCACAAGAATTAAATTTGACCATCCCCATGGTGAGGAAACTGAAAACCGTAAAAGAGGATTTAGAGTGAAATACATGGCATAGGGGATTCTTTAAGAAACGTACTTATCTCGCTGTCTGGCCGAGGAGATATGGATGTGGCAGAACTGATGAGGTTCTCTGTCATTATCTTCTAGGTGATAACATGGTATATTGTATATTTTTTATATCCTTTTAAACCTTTTATCACTATAATTTCCTTAAGGAAATTATGTTTTCAATCTGTAATTATTTTTGCTGTGAAATGATTCCACATTTTACTATATGAGTCAGAGATAAAATGTTGTTTTTGTAACACTGCTCTAGAAACCTTTCTACAGTAAGATAAATTACTTTGTGATTAAATAATGGAATAAGTATCATCAGTGTCAGCTGAGTCAATAGGGAACATCCACATAGACATTGGCAACTCAGCCACACTGGGCAAATTCTGCTGGTGCTGTGCTATCTGCCCTGGCACAAACAAGAGTCAGAAGGATGGGCGGAGGGCCATGTTATTTCCCCCCTGTCAGACATTCAGTCCTCAGTCGGAGTGATATCATGAACAAACTGAGACAATATGTGGTGACCCATTTGTACAGATCCAAAAGAACCACGAATAATCCAGTGACCCGACAGAAAATAAAATGTTATATATATATATATAATTAATTCAATGATTTCAATGAGGCAGTTGTTCTTATTTCTTCTTTTCAATATCTAAAGCTACACTCAGCAAAAAGCCATCCACTCTTTGTAAACTGTCTGTGTTGCTCTGTGGCCCAGTAGTCTATACTTGGAGTCCCCAGAGATGCAAGCTAATACTGAATTGCTGTGCCTACTCAGTGGGGAGCTGGGGAGAGTGCCTAATCCCTGGAGCTGGAATATGAGGCCTGCAGACAAACAGCACTTTGTTTACACATCACATGGAATATCAGCTGAGTGCTAGACTGGTGTTTGTCCAGGGCGTTCTGCCATGCTGGATTGGTCTACCTCCCAACAGGGTAACAAGTACAGGACAGTAACAGTACTTGACCACATTTTTACGCACAGTGACATGATTCAAATATTCGTCCTCCTAAGATATTTGAAATTATATTTTCACAGATAACCAGATGATGAGGTCCAGGGATTCTTATACCATAAAGACCATCCTCACTATTGGTGAGACATGTAAGATCTGCTGTGCAAAATCTGATCTATCTATCTATCTACTAAAAACCTGGTTCTCAGGTCATGGTAAAACAAAGCAAATGCACACTGCTGGAGTGGAGACTACTATGTTGATAAATTATCCACATTATGTTTATAACAGAAATGCAAATAAATACATTAATTAAACGTACAACATGATCACTATAGAGATCAGAAGCTTCAGTAATCTGAGAATAGTGTTGTATAGTGAAAAATAAAAGTAAGGACAAGGTAAAACAAGTGGTTCAGTGGGAGAAGCAGTGAAGCACTAAGACAGAAAGAATGGGAACGGCTGATCTTAAATACATTCTGCAGGGACAGGTCATGTTCACGCAGATGCACATACATCATGTCTACACAGAAGGCGTAGTGTGAGGAACACATTAGCAGAGCAACAATAGCACCAGTGCTCTGTATGTGTCTACACAGGAGGTGTTTAGGCACAGTCCTGAGTGTAGGTCGCCCATGTTTTGGAAGCACTCAGATCCCAGAACACCACTACCACTGTGGTTGCTCATGAAATGGAAAATAGACTAGAAGTAAAAAAAAAAAAAACACTTCAGGTTGCATTTACAGCCATGTGCAAAGTAGTGCAGGTAAAACACAAAATAGTCTGCCGCTAGTGTAGATGGCTAGACAGATTACAATCAAAGCACATCTGTGCTGCCAGACAGCACATGTGAGACAGACAAATAGGCAAATAAAAACACAGCTGAAATGTTTTTTTCTTTATAGACATGCTGTTGTCCTGCATACCCAAACCTGAAGGGAGACACATAACAGCAGCACCAAACCTACCAGCCGTGGCAGAGAGGATTCTCAAAAACCTCAGTAAATTTCATTAATAATGCATCAGATGAGCATGTTGATGCTACCAATCATCCCCAACAACAGCTGTTCAGGATGAGGTTTATTTATGAATGTACAACGTTTATTTTTTTAATACATGGATTAAAAGTGTCATAATAACCAATAGGTACTACATCATTAATACATAACCAGGTCTTCATGTTGTTTATATAGTCCATTAACATTTACTCTTTGTTGCCTTATCAGATCTGTTGAGTGCAGTGAACCACCACAGTACTGACTAATGTCAAAGCGCAAATCCAGACATTTAGCACAGACGACTTTAGTTGACATTTCAGGCAAATGCTTCAGAAACATTGTAATTTCTTTGTCAAATCTGTTACCATCACTCTTTTCGCATATAGAATCAAGTTTTCCACAGTAAAAAATATTATATAAAAAGGTTACATACATTGATATTACATATACTATATTAATAATTTCATTCTTTTTTATATATTTTTTAATTTAATTTTCCCACTCATTTACTGTATACACAAACTGAACAAGTATAGGTGAATGGAATAGAACTGTCAGTAAGCCATGAAATTCAGGCTTTTATTGTATAATTGTCATACTGTTTAGAGTATGTCATTTATTAATAGGGACTATAACACGTTACGTTTCTTTACCTGTAGATTTACAGTATAGATTTTTGCTGCCTTGACACCAGCTGGTTGAAGCAGATGGCCGCTCCCCCCCCGAGCCTGGTTCTGCTTTACTTCCACAATGTAAAGTGACTTGAGATGATTTTTGTTATGCTTTGGTGATATGTAAATAAAATGAATTGAACTGAATAGATGTCTGTTAACGTAAGTGAACAATAATTAAGTAATTGAAAGCATCTGCGTGTTTGTGCAGAGTTAGACTTTCAGGTAAACTGAAAAAAAGAGTTCCTGTAAGGAAAGAGGAGGAAATTTATTTTATTACATTCCTGTTGCACAAAAACTACAACAACCTCACCTCGATCTCTTAAAATAATAAGAACAATAATAAATACAAATCTCTAATCCACTTCAAAAGCTCCAGTCCTGCCTCTATAGAACACTATGAAGCATGCCAAAGCCATGTCCCCTTGCATTGAAGACTGGCACTGATGGGTTGCACAGCTGCCAAGCTCTTCACCCAAGGCCTCAAACAGAGTTCTTTTGGCCTGTACCTTTTTAGCCCTGGATTAAATCTCTACCCAGAAATAAATCTTACTTACACAGAGATCTTTATAACACACATTTGGATATAATTTGCTGGCTGGAATTAAACTCTTATTCTTGTTTACCTTCAGTATCATGCTATGATTGTAGCAATACTTTATTATAGTATTTGATTTTGACAAAATTAAGCCAAGATAGAGATGAGGCTTGCCTTTTGTTGTGATCTGATCTTTCTGACCTTTTAGCAGGATGTTTAGTATGACGTCTATGAATATATTAGTTATTCATATTGTTATTACTTACAGGTTGAATGCCTTTGTGAATATGGCTTTCTGCAACCATGTAAAGTACATATGGATGTGCCAGTGGAAGCTAAGCATTCTTAATTTGTCTGTTTGTAAAGTGCAACAGGGCTCCTTAAATGTTGTGTGACAGGGCACATACTTCTATCTACCAGTCCTCTATTCTGAAACTCTTTAAAAAAATCATTGTCTACTTTGTCTCTTCTCAGACAGTTACAATTCTGGGTATACAGGATACATCTCTGACAGTTGCTGAACCACATCTAAAGGGAACTGTCTTACGGCGCTGGCACTGTTTAAGACCCATTACTTTCTCATTCAGCACATGTGCCAAGGTCATCAGGCAGGATAATGAGGTTTTAGCATCCAATGACTCCCATCAACACTGCTCTATTAGTTATGTAAAACTGACAGACCCAGGGTATTGACTTTACTGAAGGGCTTGTGTTAGCTTTTGGAAATTGAAAATTTTCATGATTTAAAAAAAAAATGGGACAAATGCCCAGTCAACTCACATGATTATATTCATAGTAACTTTGCATCACATTCGAGAACTCAGTGCTGCAGGGATTGGGAAGTGATGCCAAAATGAGTTTCCCACATGGCTTTGGGCCCACAGGTGGGTGCTAAGCTGGGGTTTATAATACCTTTACAATTGCAGCATGGCATCAACTAATACCATAGGGACTCTACTTCTGCATGGAGGCATAGTCACTTTGAAAACAAGAAGAATAAAAGGCTAGAGGCATGAAAGCTGCTGTTCTGAGGCACGGCAGGGTCTTGAGCTAAATGCTAAAGTCAGCATGCTATCATGCTTACAGTCATTGTGCAATATATTTAGTGGAGAAGTAAATGAAAGCAGGGTTTGAATATATGAATCTGTGGCCATTCAGTTTCAGTTATAGAGATGGATTGCAGATCACAGTGCATTCAAAATCTGGTCGCACAAAAGCATCAATATAATAAATTGGAAAAAAACAAGAAAAAAAGCAAAGAATAACTGCACGTTTGAGGACTCTCTTAGCCAAATATCTGTCTATGTGGAGCATTTCTGATGTCTGTGGCAAGTCTTTAAGTTAATCTGCGTATTGTTTCATGCACAAGCCTTGTGTCTTAACAAATTTTGGTGCTCCACTCAACCATGTGAGGTTTAAATTGTCTGTGCCATAGCTCACCTACATTGTGTACTGCATAACAGTGAGGGTAGTCAGTGAAACGAGCCATGAATGTGCTGCAAGGTCATTCCAAATCAATGCTGCATCATAAAATTCATGAGCTAAAAGTTAAAGGAACATTTCCTGAACCATAGCAGCTATCATCTGCCTGTGGTGAGTTCTGTACAGCTTGAGTCATCAAACATATGGGTTCTCATTCTAAATATATATGTGAGCAGAGGTCTGCTGGAGGTATTCGTACACTAAGAACTGAGATTAAAGCTTGGGAGAGCAGTGCTGGATAAACTGTACTTATTTGGCTGGTATTTATTCACTTTAGCTTTGAAGTAGAAGTTTAGGACAACTGACTTTATCTTAAAATTAGGATAAACTACAGTCACATCAGTAGATTGAAAAAACTGAGAGTGGTGTCTGTTATCATTGCACAAGATGATGCAGAGTTGAGTTAGACTTCAACTGAATGATGGGAAAGTTTACAGAGTCATCCAGACTTGATTTAGGCAGAAACTTCCAAGACATGCAATTACATTTCCTGAGGAAC
>OMLM01001876.1:27601-38759 GCA_900302695.1 Helostoma temminkii | reverse complement strand
TAAGTGGAGCCAATACTCACATAGTATCACACTTTAACATCACATATTTATTTATTTACCTGACTTTGACCTATGCAAACGGGTAACCTGCCAGAAAATGTAAACTTTATGTCAACTTGTATCCATCTATCTGAAATTAATCACTAGTACGGCAAAATATGGTCTTATAGATTGAAGTTACTTTGATTTTTTCCTACAAGACCTGGAAGAGTAGAGGGAGGGGCAATGTCACTTGTCAGCACTGAACTGGTGATGGCCATTAACAACCCAGCCACCTCTGCCTGTCAGGTTGTGGCGAGAGTGTTGTTTATGGCGATGCAGACATGTTGTAGGAATAGACAGCTACGACAGGTTTTCCCACTACGCATGATTTTCAGCTCATTATTCAGTAAGGCACTTCTTTTAATTGTGGTTCCCGACACTACCTGTCTCAGTGACAAGTAACATTCCTTTTTCTTATTTATTTTTCTCTGACTGGCTGCTATGGCCATATCCACCACTGTGCTTTGTTCGGCAGCAGAATGAACATGGCTGCAGCGCAGCAGCTTGCGGTTAGATTTTTAATGCGCAGGTAAAGGTCACTGTAAGTGCATGTTAACTATGAAATAAACAAATAACACCAATAATTATGACATTTAAGTACAGAATTAAAATGTCATAAAAAGGGTTATTACATAGACAAACATGCTGATTATTTATGGCACATTAAGTAGTTTTTGTATATCAGCCATCTGGCAGTGTTTAAAACCAAAAGAGATATAAAATGTGTATCACTCCACAACCTAGGATGTATTCTTTTTCAGTTTGTTTAAGCAGCTAATGACATAAACAGAGAAACACAAACACTGTTATCATTCACATCCAGCTGGTACAGAAGTGCATACCATAGATAAATGCCATATAAGGTAGTTACTGCTGATTATGTATATGCGTAAATGCACACAAACAACATTGTGTTGCATTATCCATTTTTTCTTAATTCCCCATTTATCATTATGTCTATATATCTACAGTATATATTAGAATAACACAGATGTTGAAAAGGATGCATATAAAATACTAACTATACCTGCAGCTTTTTTTCTAGCAAACGTTCTTTTGTAACATGTCGAAAAAGCCTCAACTATGTTCAATTATTGTGTCTCTTTAATGTGCAACATGTGCAGGTTCACTAGAGAAAGTAAATGAAAGTCCCATTTAGTGGATTTGATAGACCGTGTTTGTCGTTAACCTTCAAATATAATGGCATTGTCATTCTTGTAATGGAAGCTCCACAAAGCACTGGGAGGAACAAAATCACCTATTGGTGTTAGACATGATGTAATGAGGGGCCGTGGTCATTGAAGTAGAACATGCGTCAGTGTGCAGCTGTGGAAAGTATATGGCAGACGTCATCTGTCTTCCACCACATGGATACATGAGCAATGGAATTGGTGTATTGGTTGCAGACTTGCCTATAAGCTTCTCAGGAGACTCAGGAGAGTCAGAAAGTGTGAAAACATCTAATGCAGGAGACATTCACTGATAAGATATTTAACCTAATGAGGTTTTCATTGCACGACTCACTAGACTAAGAAAACAAATGGGCTTATTGTGTTTATTAGACACAACTTTATTTTCAAAACCAACATTGAATATATTATCATCTATAGTATATAATATCATCAAAAGCTTCTGAAAAGTGACAAAGCCATAACAAAATATTGGTTGCTTGTGATCTTTGGGTCCCTTAGATGGCACATTAAAAACTGGCATGATTCTATGATGGACATCAATGGGCTCAGGAATACTTCCAAAAATCACTGTCTGTGAGCACAGTTTGCTGTGACATCTAAAAATGCAAGTGTAAGCTCTGTCATGCAAAGAAGAAGCCATATATCAACATGACCCAAGAACACTGGTGTCCAAAACTCATTTAAAACGGTCTGTGTCAAAGTGAAAAAACTGTTCTGTGATCAAACAAATTTTTAGGAACCATGGATGCTGAGTCCTCTGGATTGAAAAGAAGAGGGACCTTCTGGCTTGTTATCGGCACTTAGTTCAAAATCCTGCATCTCTGATGGTATGAGGAGGCTGTAGTACCTGTGGAATGGACTCTATCAATACTAAAAGAATTGAAAGAGTGTTTTCATCACCTGTGTGTGAGAGGTGTGTGACCTATAACGTAGATTTAGGCAATTCTGCCTTATCAACTGAAGCATCTATTATAAACTAAACATTCACATATTTGCCCACATTTACTAAAGGACTATGCTGCAGAATAAATGTGACACCACTGCACGTTTGTGCTGATGCAGTATGTATTTAAGGGTACAGTAACAAATGCGAGGTAGAAATGGAAATGTATACAAATATCTGCACCTGATTTATCAGTACTGACTGACTGCCAGAGAAGAACAATAATATATGGGAGGAATAGATAAAAATCTGTTATATCAGACCTACACAGAGGGAGTGAGGCTATTACCATATCAAAAAGAGAGACTCTGAGTCAGTAATAATTGTCCTCAGTAATAATTCAGACTGAAATGAAAACTAAAGAATGCTGCAGCGAATCTGAAACTGCATAAATGTTACTTTACATGAGCTGTCCATTTAGCACCACAGTCTCACAACCTCTGTCTCCCTCTGTGCTCAATGCAGAGATTCACGGCTATTAGCAAGTGTGGTGCAATACGATAAAACAAAATTACACCCAACTATTAGTGTAAAGCAATATTTAAATCCTGTGAGTAGATAAAAGAAAAACAACTTAGCTGTATTGCATTTTTCATACAGTACCTATTGTATGGGAAGCCATATTTTTCATTTACTGATCTTTTTATCCAGCTGACAACATCAGGCTATTTAGCAAATACTCCCTCATTTACAGCCATACTGTTGTGGCATAAATCCATTATTGTAGCTTCTCTTCAACCAAAATCTCATGTTCAGTATTTCTAAATGTGCATGGAAAAAAAATATATCAGCATCTATATCAGGATCCATGGATAAATGCACTACTGGCTGTGACAAATTGTAATAGTCACAAATGCAGTGGAGTAAATAAATACTGCCACAGTGCACTGCCACTGACACTGTTAATAGTTCAGGAGAACTGACTTTATTTGGTGGTTCCACTGAGAACACAAGGAGGAATTAGGTTTTGCAACGAAAATGAAACTGCTACTTATTCGTTAATTACTGAATGCTAATTGAAACAACTAATGAATTGACAAAGTGCTACCTTTAGTTCTTCAGTTTATTTAACATGTAACTTGGTATTATCAACATGTTGCTGTTGTTTATGTTACTTAGAACAACCGAGGCTTGTAATTTGACATCTGTATCTATGGCTAATTATAATGCATTTGTGGCATATTCATTTGTCTTCATTCACATGCCCTTGAAATCCTATGGTAAAAGAGGGACTAGCGTCTCTAAGAGGTTTCACAATTTCCATACAGATAAGAATTGACAGTTTAACTGACAGTTGGAGCAGCTTGAGGTATCGCTGTGTGCTGTATCCTTTGCTTTTCCAGCCAAGAACCAGTCAATTGTATTCAGAGATCAATGAAATTCAATAAATGCCTAAATAGTTTGCCATCAGAGGGCTGTCAGGTTTGCTTGATAAAGAATGTCCTCCCCTATAACAAAACCCTATACTTAGGTCATCTGTACAAGCAGCTTATTACAGCGTATAGTTACGTTTTATTAGTAGTTGACCTCTGGCATTAGTAAATTTGATGTATGCAAAGGAGAAAGTCATCTCCAGATGGAGACCCACAAAACACAGGACAGTGAAATGGGAGAACACAGTTTGTTTCCTCTTTTAAACATATAGTCATTGATTCTTTTAATTGTGACCACTTCATAAGTTATGCCATGATTATTTTTGTAACAGTGTTGATAAAAGGTCCCTAAACATTAACAAAGATTACATCTTTCTACGGAAATCATGATCCCTGATGTGTCAGCTGAGAGAGAAAAAAGCAAATTAGGTCATACAGGTTAGATAAATAACAATGTAAAAAATGCTGTTTCAGTTAGGTTGGACTTGATGGTCTGACAATGCAAAATTAGTTTTCCTGTGCTTTTAACATTTGACAGCCTTAATCACAATGATGAAGTAGGCTCTGCAGAGACCGGTGGTCCATGAAACGCGTTCTCATTTTTCCATCTTAACCTCTCCCACTTTACTATTGCCCCGTCACTATTTACTGCTGTATTTCCTGTTGGCTTATTGGTTTATTTAGCAAGACTTATCTTATCATTCTGCTGGCTGCCCAACTTACTGTAGCTTTATCCCCAAATTGATATTTATCATTGATATTTAAAACACAAAGAGTGAACCATAAAACTACCCCCAGTGTTAGCAGGAAAAGCAAGCAAGAAGAAAAGAGGTGGCAAACACGAAGAGAAAAATAACAGCAGCAGCAAGGACAAATGAGTGTTGAATAAAAAATAATAAACACTTTGTTTCCGCTTCATAACAGTGGACACGTAACATGTAATTTTCCATTTTCTTCATGACATTGTCCACAGAGGTCTGAATGTCAGAGCTGTGCCACTGGCTTCATTAGCATTCTTGGGTCCTGCTACATCGCTGATTGGACAGGACTCCTCCTTAAAGGTCAACATCTGGCAACTTGGCTTTCTCATGTATGAGCTGATAACACAGTCACTCTGTAAAGAAATGTCAAAATTGTTCATCTTGGGATGTAAAAGTCTAACTATGATGCTTTGAACAATGTGTACTGTCTTTTCTGTACCACATGGACATCTTGGTTGATCGTTTTCTTCTTTTTTTTCAATTGTCAGTAATAATACAGTAATACTTCATTTACACTGATAGCCTGTCAGATAATACCTGCTGTTTTCACTCACATACTGTAAGTGTGGCCTTCTGCATCACTGTAACTGTTTCTTTACCACCAACAAAGAGGAAACGCAGGATTGCATAACAGGTCCCTGATGTCTTTATTGTAGCACTAATTCACTGCGCCCTTCACGTTCTACATCTTCTCTTACTGCAGGCTGTTTGTTATTCTGCTCATGAAAGCCTCTCTTCATCTGTTTCTGCCTCTCTTCCTCTGCAGCCTGCTCTGACCCCCACCCCAATCTGTCCCTGTCGTTGCTGCCTTCCTTTTCTCAAGGTCTCATTTTTTGAGGAAAGGTGAAAGACATAATGAAGCCATCATTATTCAGAATGAACAATTTCTTTATAATATGTTGTTTTGATATTTAAATTTAAAGGCTCATTGGAACTTCCGGTTGCTAATCTTAATTTTTGTTTCTTAAATACAGTTTTAAATTGGTACTCAAAATAAAAAAATAGTAAAGTACTTCACTCCAATTTTGTGGTGGTTCCATTTCGCTTGCTTATAAAATTTTGATCTCTACGTGCACTCTTTGATAACACATTGTACTATTGAATGTGTGTGTATATATCATATATTGGAACTACACCCATTTTAGAATGTTTACTATAATGCAACACAAAGAAAGCCACAATGTGTGAGTATACCACAGCAATAATATTCAACTACAGTGTTTGCTCCTGTTTGGTTAGTGGCTTTTTCAGCCTCCTGAGGAACATTCACCTTTGTAGAAATGGCCAGCTTTATACATTTACACACATTCACACCAGGAAACTGCCCTGTGCCACAGTCTGATCTGTTGTCCAATGAGCAGCACCACTGGAGCATTTATGGGTAAAGGGCCTTGCTTCAGGGTCACGCAGCAGGGGTCAAGAGGCAGGGGCAACTGCTAATCTTTACCTTTAACACTTTTTAATCTTCACACAGCACCACTAGCTACAACTTAAACCCCCGAGGTTTCCTACACATCAAAGAGCTAATGTATTTTTCAGATTCCATGTTTGTACAGTCAAATCTTTGAGACCACAGCAGGTGTCCTTGGGATGCCTCCTGAGCTCCAGAAAAGATATCGGTACAGAGCACAGTTACTGCAGCAGCAAAACAATGGCCCTCCACACAGAACAGGGTATAGCTCCATGTAGCAGTACCTCCAGCTTTGCAATCAATAATGAGTGAATGAGCACCAAAATTTCACATCATCTGCATAAATACAAGCTTACAAGTACCGTGGAGACGGTTGTGTTTTGAGCTTTGCAATGTAATTACAAAAAGGTGCAACCCATATTTAAGGTGTGGTAAAGCATGTAAATAAGCCTGTGTATTTGTGAAATTACTGACTTTATATTGACATGAAGACACCAGTATGTGTCAGTTCAGTTCATTACAATGCCATGTTTTGTCCTATAACAAAATCATAATCACACATCGCCTAGTAGTTTTTCAAAAATCTGTCTTGGGTAATAGGTACAAAATTATGCATTTAGTCACTTTGGAAGAAACGTAAATGCAAATCAACTTATAAGTGAGCTGCAAAAGTAAGCAAAAACTAAGTCTGGCAGCATACATTGAAGCTAAAGTTTCACACATAGTGACATAGGAGCACAGAAAGTTTCGGAAGATTTTTCAGTATTATTGGTGACGTAGCTGAGCGTGCAGACTTTAGGAGCTCATTCCACCATTGTGAGACAAATTTTTCTGGCAGATCTTGTAACGACTCTCACTGAAGATTCTAAGTTTATGCTGATGTTGTGTCATAGGGTAGGAAAGACCAGAAGTTCTGTCTTAGAGAAGCTGAGTTGGAGATGTTTCTCTCTCATCCAAGCAGAAATGTCAGAAAGACAGGCAGAAAAACTTGATAGTGTAGTGGAGGACAGGAAGAGTTGTTTGTCTTCAGCATAGAAATGGTAGGAGAAGCTGTGTGAGGGGATGATAGAACCTTGGGAAGTGGTGTAGTAAATGGTCTTTGCCTTTGTGATGCTGTATGAGAAAGACACAAGTAGGCTCTGGTATTCAGCCAGAGTAGATGGGGTTTCGGACTTGTGCCACTTCCTCTCTGCAGGACAGAGAGTGGTGCATTGTTGAGCCAGGGAGAAGGAAGGGAGGGGTGGGCAGGTTTGGTAGACTGGGGGCAGAGACAATCCAAACACACTGAAAGAGTGGTGCAGAGGTTGTCAATTTTTTGTTTGTGTCAAGGCTGGAGAAGGCATGTAGGGAAGGTAGGGCTTCTGGGACCAAAGATGAGAACTGATCAGGGTCAAGTGATCTGAGGTTTTTGTGGAACGTGACCTGTGGACTGGGAGTCTGGGAATACTCAAGAAGAAACAGCTGAATGAAAAAGTGATCTGATAAAGGAAGAGGTGTAACTGTAAGGTTGTCTCCAGTGCAATTTCTGATGAGAATGACTGGTTGATACTTGTTGTGGGGGTGGGGTGGTTGTGTTGGGACCAGTTTCAGATGAATGTGGTCAAAAGTGCAAGGACATCAGCTGCCTGGGGTTCGTCAAGGTGAACTGCCATCTTGAAGGAAGTGTGACAGCAGCACATAAAGCTCAGGGGGCAGATCGATCACAATCACATGGTTTGTAATTGGTGCAGTAATCCTGATGGCATGATATTCAAAGCATGTGAGACTGTTGAGAGGTACTGTAGAGGTAAATTTCCAGTTGTCAGTGATGAGTAGTCCAGCCCCACCTCCCCGCCCAGATGGACGATGAGTATGTGAGAAAGTGATATTGGACAGTGCAGCTGGTGTGACAGTCTTCTCTGGGGAGATTCAGGTTTATGTAAGTGCTAGTAGATGAACAGCGGAGTGTGTGGCAAAAGATGGGATGAAGTCAGCCTTGTTGACTGTAAACTGGCAGTTCCATGAGGCTAGAGAAAATTGTAGACACGCAGGAGGGAATGGTGTGGTCTTCTGTTAAAGCGAAAAGGCCTACGTTTCTAGAGAAGTACATGGAGTAGGTAGACTCGCCGATCTTTACAAAAGTAGATCTCCACACGAGGAGGGCTAATTGCAAGGGCTGACGCTTCAGCTGAACCACCCCTTCGTTGGTTGACACAAACTATTCTGTTTGTAGGGTGATAATGCGTGGTGATTACTAGGCCAAAACTTACAACAACAGCAACACGCCAACTATTCAACTTCACCAAACTTTCTAGCTGTAGTTATTAACACAGCAAACACATTCAGGCAAAATAAATCAAAGAAGATCAACAATTCAGAGAACAAACACATTTCAAACAGTGCTCATTTCTTCTGCATATCTCTTGCCCTAGTTACTGTAGATGTTTGTCCATAGTAATAATATTTGGTTCAGCATGACTGGATTACTATACCTGTTTCTACAGACATTGCGGAGACAGACGAGATGTACAACTCTCAAAAGCTGTTAAATATATGTCATTTTAACAGAATATGCTATATAATACTGACAGACATGACCATCAAAATCTCTTGAAAACTGGCCGGCAAAGTGAATCAGTAATGAATCCATCTAAAGTGACCTTGTAGCCTGCCGCCAGGAACTGATGTTTTAAACATTCAGACCCTCACTGACATTGCACTGCTTTGTTTGAAGTTCTCTCACCTGCTGTTAAAACAACCATCTGTGCTGCTCATCGCTGTAGGACACACTCCTGGCTGGCTGACAAAATGGTTTCAGTAAGTCAAACAAAATTGTTGAGTCATCTGTATTGTATCTGTTCACCAGAATGATTTTGTGTCCATACAGCTGTAAAATGCTAATATCAGAGTGGGTTTAATAAGACAGTCCAGAGAATCAGCTTGTTTATTGATACTGAGTTAAATTGCATGCAATGAAAACAGCAAGGAAAATATTACTATATATTTTAATATTTATTTTCACATTAAAAATAATGTGTCTTTTTCATACTCATGAAGTTTTAATGGATGAAGTTTAAAAAAGGAAGCATACTTAGATACTGGTGAATCATATCTTCTTCTCTCAATGCCTTCAGAAGTAGTAGAACATTTTCCTTCTGTAAAATATGACCCCATACTTTGTTTGTACCAAGATGTTATTACAACTAACAGTAACATATTATAGTAAGGCAAGCAACCATAGTTATTATGATGTGAGGGGCAGAGATAGTAAGAGGATGTAGTACACAACATAGAGCCAGAAATTTCAGAGTTGGTGGTTGTGCGAATGGACAAAGGGGTCATAAAACCCAGAATTCCCCACAGTAGACCAATTTTTTAGTCAAGTGTGTTTATCGGTTGTTATTCTGCCACAAATATTTGAAACATGAGGTTTTGTAACATTAAAAAAGTACTTGAAGTACTTTAAAGTACAAATACTGTGTGAACATAAAGTACTGGCCACACATGGAGAGAAAAGTTCCTTATCTCCAGTGAGGTACAAACGTAATGCTTCAGCATACAAAGATATTTTTGGACAGCGATATGCCTCCAAATTTCCAGCATTTTTGTTGAAGGCCCTTTCCTATTCCAACATGGCTTTGCCCTAGAGCACAGAGCAAGGATGACAAAGACATAGTTTGGTGTAAAAGAACTTGACTGGCCTTGACCCCATCAAGATTGCAAGCCAGGCCTTCTTGTCCAACATCAGTGCCTGACCTCATAAATGCTCTACAGAATGAATGGGCACAAATTTCCACAGAGACACCCCACTATTGCCCCAAAAGGGGGATCAGCTCCATATTAAAGTATATGTGGTGTAATAGTCAGGTGGCTGAATATTTTTGTCCATATAGTGTATTTTTACCAAAACACCATCTTGTTATTAAACCTAACCTCAACCAAGTTGTTTTTCTGCCTAAAAGTAACAGTTTAATAATATCAAATAAGTGTTTATGTTTTAATGTCTCCATGTAAAATGTTTCTTATGTTTTTGCAAAGTGAAAATAATGAAGAGGACACAACAGGTAAAAAGTGTTAATTAATTAATTAACATTATCTGGTTTATACAAAATCAGCCACAACATTAAAAACACTACACTTTTTGTAGTTAATGGGGGTGAGTATTAGAAACATTTAATGTTGGCTGAGATTGACACATGTCAGAACATACAGTACATTACAGATTGCTGCATAGCCAGATACCAGTGTGCCCAAGCTGACCCATGGTTGTTTGACTGTTGTGGCTCATGTTTCTACAGTCGATGCAATCAGTGGTTTATAAGGACACACTTTCAACATTATGTGCTGACAGCACTGCATTGGTGTAAATGGAAATTTTTTTATTTTATTTTTAATTTCATTGTACATACTGAATATTGCAATGTTGAATACACTGAAATTGTATTGTTTTGAAATTGTAATGTTTTGGTTACTGCATAATTCCATATATGTTCTTTCAAAGTTTGGATGTCTTCAGAAATAATGTTGAATGTAATATAATATAAAGATAAAACACTGGAATAGAAGGTATGTCCACACTTTTGAATAGTAATGTATTTATACTGCAGCTTACAGATACGTCCATGGACACAGGTGCACATGCCTGCACACATGCACAAGGAAAACAGATGATCCATTAAGTAGTGTATACATTATTCACATACAAGTATTATGCATCATATGAGGACTACTCACTGTCTTTGCATTCGTGACTAATTATCTTGGTTCAGTAGGTGCTGAGGACACAGAAAACAAAGCATTAGTACAGACTCAAAATACTCAGCCAAACTGATAAAAGATGACTTCAGAGAAACACTATAAAAAAGACATCAAACACACTGACAATAAAGGACGAAAAGAAATAAGAAGTAATTTGCCTCCAGATGTGTCTAACTCCTCACTCTCTATAAATGCGCTTATGGCTTTAGACTTTTAAGAATTTGAGACAATGCCCAGCAGTAACAGAGGTGTTTTGACAGCTTGTCAAATTTCTCCCAATGGGAGTATCTATTAAAAGTCTACTGTATGACATTTTCTGGAGACCAATATCAACAGCACAGCTCTACACAAGCTCAATATTAGCAAAATATCACTAAAAAGGAAGGCAAAAAATGCTCTCTCTCTCTCTCTCTCTCTCTATATATATATATATATATATATGATATATATATATATATATAGTTAACAACGTCAGTACTTAGACATTTCCTCTTCAGTGACAATTTATGACATATTACCCTTGAATGGCTGAGTAACTCTCCAACATAATAGCACCAGCAAACAGTCCTCACAAACCAGGGCTGCATCACCAACTCTAATGCTATTTGGTAACACAACAACAAACATCCACTTGATTGGTCTAATGTTGTGTTTTTAAATCTAAGGGTGATGGAAAGGTCTATGCATAACTATATAAT
>OMLM01001876.1:11139-27581 GCA_900302695.1 Helostoma temminkii | reverse complement strand
TATAATTTCCAATAGAATACTGCACTTTGTGCCTTTTTCACAGATGCTCTTCAGGAAACATTAGCCAGGCTCCAAGGAGATTGATAAGGTAACTGGTGTATGTAAAACAGGCCGAAATGTCTTAACAAACAGTTGCTAATGTAAAAAACAAAACACCAGTGGAGGGAGGAGAACTTTTTGCAAATGACAGACAAAATACATCACAGCCTGATTCAGAGATAAAGACAGATGACTAAAGATAGACCTACATTGGCTCATCAGCATCAGGTTGGTCATACATGCTGCTTCAATTCATTTCATTCATTCTTCTTCAATCTCAGCTGCTTTAATTCCACCAGGAAAGGATGCTTCGCCTTCTGGCTGCGACATGGTTACTGCCACTTTGGTCAGGGGTTGTAATTCCAGGTGTGCTGCAGCATGTTTCAGAAACATCGCAGAAGAAGCCACTAATCCACCAGTTTGTTATTTCCTAACATGCACTCTATGTGAAACATTGGTAGATATATTTTCAAATTAATGTAAAACAATTATGTGGATAATTAATTTAGAATTTTTAACAGCTAAAGCACAGCAGAAAAATATGTTATCCATGGAAGCTCTTCTTGGTGGAATACAGTGTGGTAAAAGTATTTTATTTTGTATTAGTAGCCCTTTTCCACTGCCGGCTGACCCTACATTATGCCAGCAGTAGATGTAGTTAAGTAGTTGCTATTGTGCAGGCTCAAAGACTTTCAAAGACTTTAATTTAGTTTCAGACAATACATGTACTTTTAGAATCACCCATTCTCCTAAGAAAATGTTCCTATACAACTGAACAATCAATCATGAATATGTTTTTGTGGGGGACATAATTGCAACTTGATTTTCTGTCAATATAATAACAATATGTTCACAATGAACATGACAAGTCACAAATATGTTGATACTTAATAAATCAACTGTCCACAATGTATTTTTGTCCACCAGAATATCTGATCCACAGCATCCCTTCTTCTGTTCCAGTGTTGCAGATATGTCATTTGCAGATATATGACTCCAACTTAATTTTTTATAGCTGGGTTCAGACACTCACAGAACTTGGTTTGAGTCAGGGAAAGACTGTGGGCTCGGTTAATAGAGAAAAATTAAACTCCACACACATCGGGCCTGAAACCAGACGCATTCAAAATAAAGATGTAATTTCTCCAGGCGAATGCATTATGGGCGTATCCAAGGATCTTTTTGCAATTTGCAATCAGACGCTGTAAATGCAGGTATAGTTGGAAATCAGCTAATAACTTCAATCCAGACCAATCCTGTCGCTGTGTGTGGAGTTATGAATAATCAATGAAGTCAGCTGCTGTGCCAAAATTACTTGTGGTCTCTCTGCCAATTCAGAGACCGTAGAAGTGATAAATCTTCAAGTTGTAATTTTTGTTGCTGTGTGATAAAAAACACTGCTTAACTAGCCTTATAAGATCCAATTTTCTACAAGTCACTAAAAGTGCAGCAAACTGAAAGAGCCCCATTTCATAAGTAAAAGGTGTTGCCTGATTTTGGGGCAGCCGCTGTGTGTGCATGCCAATGCCAGGCAATGACATGAAAAATTAGCTACATCTGTGATAAAGGGGTCGTCCGAATGCTATGTTGGTCAAAAAAACACTAAGGAAAAGTGCATAAGAGCATCATGCCTGCAGGAAAATATATCCCAATATCTGCCTCAACATTACACAACAATCATCTCTAACCCTAACCTAAATACTTTTTTATGCCTAAACCCAACCTCTCACAGGACTGTTGTTTTTGAAATCGTGTCTGCAGCTTGTCAGTCCTGGACAGTGTCCTCCCACCATCAACCTCAACCTACTTATGACTTGCTTTCACTTGATAAATTTAATGCTTAATTCATTCACAAAATATGTTGCATGATAACATAATGATTATGTTTGCTACAAAACAAAATTGTGAGTGCAGTTTAGTTGTATAGGAATGTAATTTTTAGGAGACATACCTTTAAAAAAACGTCCTGGCTGTGCACCGGAAGCTGTGAGTTGCATGAAACTAGTAAATACTTAAAATAGACGTTAAATCATAAAGCATAGTTGGCACATAACACTTTCTCAATACAAAAATGACAAAGACTGTCTGAGGCAACAATTCTAGTGGTTCTACAAGCTTTATTTTTTTCAATTTGGTTACCTCTGTTATGTTCAGACAAAACCGCCCCAGGTCACTGAGGAGGTTTACCTCAGTCACATCAATGACAGCTCTTGAACCATAATCAAAGCAGAGGTCAGATTAGGCCTGACCTCTGGTGAAGCGTCCTTTCATGGAGACAAAGAACATCAAACTGCAAGAGTCTTTAATAGATAACTCTGTACATGTAAATTACCCAGAGAAACCTAGACCTGTTGGCATTTACTCACAATGTTGAAATGTGATATCATGATGTTTGAAATGTGAAGTACTCAGAGCATCTTAGTCCTTTCAACTGCAGAAACTCAGAAGCAACATATGTTTGTTTTAAAACAAACTATGGAAGAGCAGGGACTGTATATGCTGCACTAAAATATTGTGTCAGTGGAGTTAAGGGGTATGATCTAGCAACTCATGTAGGTGTACAGCTGCCTTTGATTCTGTATGACATTGGAGTGTGACATTTTCATAATATATTTGTTGGATACTTTTTCTTATCAACAGCTTACTTTAAATAGTGTGTTTTCACAAATCTGAATCCATGACCATAATAATTATTAGTACAGATGGCTCACCTGCATGAGTTCACATTATGTATATATGTAAGTAGTGAAATCACATCACCCCCTTATGATTACATTGGTGATGTTCATGATATATAGTACATACTATGTGTATGTTTGGTCCAAATAACAGTCAAACATATCAGTTATCTGACACTGTAACAATGACTCATCTGGCCTTTAGATTCAGATACTCAAGCAGTCAATGGGACAGCTATGGCAGAATCTGATAAAACATACGCTTAGATAAATGCTGAAGTAAAGAGTGGAGGATCATAGTGATATTATTATTACTTGTCCTTCACCCATTTACTGTAGCTGAATAATCACTGAAGATCATGATCTCTTAGCGAGCTGACTTACTGGTTTTCCACAACACAAAGTGAGAAAATGATAGAGCTGCAAAGCAAGAGAAGAGTAAAGGTAAGTTGTAACAGGGAACTATGATGATTTTTGACTATCATATGACTATGATATTCAACTTTATATCCTGCAGCAGTTACAGTGGATTCTTGTGATTGCACTTATAGTGTATTTCAGACATTACAGTGTATTCAAAGCAGGGCCATATTAAACATAAGGATGATTAAGTGGCCATCGAAGAGCTGAAGCACTCCTTACCTACAAAAACAACAAATATTACCACAACACTGCTCATTCTGCACTTACCACCCAGTGTTTTACTAATTTGCACCTAAATTCAGCACTGTTAGTTGCAAAATGAATAAAAGCAAAACTAAAGTGAATTATAAAGCATGACTGGGACATACAAACACTTGCTCCTCATTATGAAAACGACAGACACTGTCTGTGACATCACTGATAGCTCTTGACCCACAATCAAACCTGCTCTTGCAGTGTCCTTTCAGGGAGACAGAGGACATCAGACTGCAGGAGTCCTTCAAAGACAACTCTGTACATGTAAATTTACTATGCATTTAACTTAGATAAGGCTTAAATATGATTTGCCTTTTTGCTTTTAACTTACAGAAGGTTTGAGGTTTGCAATTAATGATACTCAGGGCATCATAAACCCTATTCCAGAAATTCATAAGCGACATGCTGTTTCTTTTCAGAAGACCGCAGAAGTACAGGTAATGTATATGCTGCATTAAACTTATCATATCAGATACAATGTGTTTTGTCTCTGTTTCGTTCCCCCATCTTGTGCTTCATTCTTTCTGCCTAGCATCTCTGGTTATCAAGTGTAGTCAATGGCTGCGTATGTGTAGACAGTCAGTAGTTTTGTATTTGCTTGTCATAGTTTAGACTCAGTAATTATTTTCATGCTTGCTTACGTTTAGAATTATCTTGGTAAGTGATTAAATCAGTGTTGATGAGAACAGAAAACTAACAGATTCATGCTGCTGTAATGCTCTTGGTTATTTTTCTGTGTGGGAACTCTTATTCCACTGTGATCTTAGAGGAATGCAATTAATCCTGCATTGATCAGACCTTCATTTATACAAGGCTAGATAGTTTGTAATATTTGTGCTTCGCTGTGTTCTCATTCGTGCACTCAATTCATTTTTAATCAATATGCTATTAAAGGCCTTGTTCCAGAGGGAGGACCAGTTTTCTTTTGGATGCAGGTTAGTCCCAGTGTGGGGTAAAAAAGGTTCTGCAAAGGCCAGCATGACTGACACGAGGGTTAAATAGTTAGTATCAAGGTAAGCAACCATGGTGTAAAGCACAGTGTCAAAATGAAATCATTGACTCCTATTATGCCTGTCAACATGGTGGCCTTTGGCTGGTTGACGGTGAAAAATTAGTCACCTCAGGTAGTAAGTAGTAAGTCTGTTTCAGTGTAGAGCAAAGGACTGAAATACACTCTTTAGGAGGTATCATTGATCCCTATAATGTAAAAAATATGTGTGTGAACTTAGTAAAAGACTATAAAAAACTAAATTGAGTACATTTCCTTGTTTCCTACAGTGTCAACATGTTTTATGCTAATGATAATTCAATCTCCAGCCAGACTGTCAGACTGGGCTGCACTTAAAATAGACTCTTCTTTGAAAAAGATAATACACATGCACACAATTTCATCTCTAATATTAAACTAAATTAGTCATAGTACCATTTATCAGCCATTTACATTAGTATTGATGAATTATTAAGGCCTTGTGAATAAGTTTCCAAAAAGAAAATGGAATGCAAGTAGATGATTCATTTTCATTGACTATGATTTTATCAGGGGCCAACATTAAGGAGCACTGGGATAATTATAAAGACAATGCAATTATAATTTATCTCCTGAGGTAAAGGCAGCTCTTGTTAAACCAAATGAAACCAAGCATACAGATTAGCTGAAGCAGTGATTCCCAACCAAAGGTATAGCCAGCTTGTCTCTGGGGCTCCTTTAAGGGTGGTATATGGAAAGATTGTAAAGTAGTGCATGAAAATTCTTTAGTTAAACATAATGTCTAAATATGTTAAATTTAGCTTTAATTCATAGATGCCCAGTAAAAAAATTAAAACGTTGATAGGTAAACACCTAAAAGAAGATAAATGTGATGGTTGGCAACCTGTCTCACCTTTTGCCCATTTACAGCTGGGATCAGCTTCAGTACTCACACAACCCTTACCAGTGTCGTGGAAAAAGTTGACTCTTGAGCCAGGTCAAAAACATCTTCCCGACATGCTGTAAAAGCACATTCAACTAAACTGGGCCCATTTCAGAATAGACTGAATTGGAATTGGTCTAATATACAGTTTAGCATACCCAAAAACCCAAGAGTCCACAGGATAAGTGTTAAGATAATGGATGTATGAATAAACATGATGGCTAAATGGCTGATAATAAATGGTTGCTAAAAATACTGTAATGGCAAATGCTTAGAAATTGGCTCAAATTGGGTAAACATACGAACTAGCTGAAAGTTATTGGAACTGACTAAAAGTGATAGATAAAAGATTAGATGTTAGAAAGGATCAATGTAATAACAGTTAAAATTAGTTCAATGTTATAGTTAAATAGTTGCAAAGCTTGCTAACAGGATAGATAAATGGTAGAAATTTATTACAATTAGTATTTCTAAACAACCTTAATTTTCAAATCAATAAAACATTTTTGAACAGGATGGGAGTGAACGGGTATCGGATCTTGTGTATAATCACACAGAAAAGGTTTGGAAAACTGATCTATGGTATTGCTCAGTCCTCCTATTTAACTGTGTGCACATACAGTATCAAACATAAGGCACAGACTCAGATTCAGGCCTGAGAGTTGCTCATCTATTCATGTGTAACTAACCACATGCTATGACTCATAAAACATGTTGGAAAATGTTGTTTTGGCTATAAAAATCATTAGTAAGCTTTATTTATTATTCTGTTTTCACATGTGGGATTTTTATTGTGTCCATTATTTTAGACAGTACATAATTCATGACATTGAAAAATGATATGGGCTAAAATGCATATTTCTATTCTTCCCTCACTATTTGATGCTATACGTGCACATCTCTTCACCTAGTGCGTGAAAAGACTGTGGAATGTACATATATTTTCATTGAGCTACACAGGAGCAACAATCAAGAATTAATCACTCACTTGAGGACTGAATCTTTTGATAATATGTTCTCTGAAGTAAGTCTAGACAGACCATCTTTCTTTACACTCCCCTACATTTGCCCTACCATCAAACAGAGCAAAATAGTCTATGTCATCACTTTGGGGAAATACAGTACAGGTTTTTGCAGCACCCCTGTAGTCAACGAGCAAATTTTCCAAGGAAGACGGTAAATGTGATTGAGGTGTCAGCAGCTGGCTCTTTGGATTATAGAGATTGTGGGAGCAGCATGTGGAGCCACAGCCGGTAATGGAAGTTTCATTTTCCTTGATGTAGAAATGTGAGACCCACTACCTGATAGCCTTCAGCTTGAAAAGGCTGCCTCTGCTGGCTGGAGATTCTGCAAATAATAGAAATGTATGCTGTCACCAAATCTAGAATATTGTTAGAAAGTCTAGAGTTAATCAATTTTTAAATGATCTTTTCAACTAAAAGAGGGCTTTATGCACATGCACAAACTGTATGTGCATGTGGATGTACATACTGGTCTAAATATGGCCCCCAGTAAGTACCTCACCATGCATGATCTTTTCTCTACAGCAGCACAACTCTACACTTATCTGGATCTGATTCCTCCAACATGGAGTTTGGCTATGATGTAAAGTGACAAGAGACTTTAGAGATTACATTATTTATTTTAACAAAGTGAAGGTAGGAATGATAGCATATAAGCTTACATTACACTGCAGTGGAGGAGCTGTTTCTAAAAGATTCCTTATTTAACTATTTAAAAATATTAAAACACGAATTATTACAGCTTTAAATGATGATGATGTTAGGTTACACTGACTAAATAAATGCTTTTCGAGAAACAAAGTAGTGTCTTATAAGAAATTAAAGTAAAAATCTTATAAGTCGGATCATTCCTGCTTATTTTGTCAACAGACATCATTTAAAAACTTACAGTCCAGAAATAGGTGGACTAAGTTAACTTCGTAAATGAGCAACTAAATTATCAACCACCACTCTTGTCGGATGGATAAACCATTATTTGTCAAGTACAAAGCCTAGCCCAGTACAAAGCCTACCTTAAATCACAAATAGTTTTTGCTCTTATTTTTAGTCTATGGATGAAACCAAATCAGGTCCTTGAATTAAACTGCTCTGGAGTGCACACGACCTGACTCAGATTGTCCTTGAGTGTCCCAGCCAAAGCCCAGACTTAAACCCCCATTGAATACAGTATGTGGAAATGTGGAGAAATGCATGCACTTGAAATTAATTCTACCATGCAATTAAGTGTGCAAAAAGTGAAGTGGTCTGAAAACTTTCAGAAATGACTCTGTAGTCCTGGTTTTTAGTTATTTTGTACCTCTTCAAGACTTAAGCTCCTTACTCAATGCATGGTCACTGATCTGTTGATTTTCTCATCTCATCCTTGAACAGAAAAGCAAATCAGCATACTTCCCCTTTAAACTATTTCTCCACAGACTCTCTTTGGCTTAGATTTATTTTTTTCTTCCCCTACTTCACTTGGCATAAAAGATAGGTGTAATCAGTTGGCACAGCGGCATGTGTCCGGCATGTGTCACTGTGAATAAAAGTGTTTGCACTGTGACTAAAATGTGCAGTGTCATGGTTTAAGCATGACTGTGACACAAGTCCACCAGACTATTTAGAATTTCTGTATATTTATAAAGAAGGAGGGAGGGCAAATTGACAAGATGTATGCTAAAATGAAGTCACATGAGGACAAACAAACAAATACGGTATTATGACACCCAGTGGGGGGCCCGTTGTGTAAAACTGTGGGAAGAGAAGGGACTTGGAAGACTGTGGGTAAGACTGCTTTGCATCCACCATGGAGTTTGTATTATACTGCATGTGATGATTCCTGACTATGTTCTTCTACTCTGTAATTCTGAAAGATTGAAAGAAGTGTTTTAAACAAACCCATTAGTTTCAGTGAGGAAAACTCAATACAAACAACATGATGCTAATTACTAGATCAGAAATATTTCCCCGTGCGAGTGTGTATTTGTGTAAAAAGGACACATGTGACAAACCACACATCATGCTACAATAATGTCTGTGTTGCCAGATACATGTTTTAGTGTGTGTTTTGTGTTCACAGTGGCAAAGGGATAGTCATTCCCCTGTTACGGCCCCATCAGTCATCAAGCTGTTGGACAACAGGAGTCAACAGCGTTACTGCCATTACTTATTTGTTTTTAGTGTTGCTCAGTGTTGTTAAGTAATAAATGCATTGATATGTGTGGCCAACTTTTACATCATGTTGCCACAATGCAATTTTTTTAGTCATGTAAAGTTGTGTAAGTTGTTTCAAAGTGTTTGTGTCTGTGAGAAGATTTTTTTTTGTATCCTGTATAAGTTTGTTTGTGTGCAGTATATCTGTGAGTACGAGTACACAGGCTGGAGTTTTCACACTGGAGGTGCCAATTAGCTCTTGGAAATGACAAGAGAGCATGAGTTGGCTCAGCAGTAACGAGCTGCTCCAGCAGAACCTCTCGGCCTCCTTCTCACTTTGTCTCTTCTCATTCCTCCTCTGCTCTTAGAATCTGCTCTTGTTTTTCTACCATGCTTTTCTGTGCTCTTTTCATGCCAGCCCATTGCCTATTTCTTCTGTCATTTTTTTTTTTTGTATTGCCCACTTTTTCCTCTCCTTCTCCCCTTTCGCCTCTGCTCTTGCTTTGTCATTTTGTGTGGGCACCCAGCTGTCTTATTATAGTACTTGCAGCTTGCACTGGACTCCTTATTTCTTCCTCCTCAGAACTTTACCCCCTTGCTCTGTCTCACCCTTCTTACCTCATTCAGCCTTTTGCTCTTTAATGTTTGCTTCTTAACATTTTTCACGCTGCTACTCTGTTTATTTCTTAACAGTTTTCACCAGGGACTGTAAGAGTCTCCTTTATTTTAGTCTGAATTATTACTGTATCCAAAGGATCAATTGTCTTTTGTGAAGCATATGATTCAGGTACCGTCTGCTCTCAATATGTTCACTTTAAAAGAAATTTCACTGAATTAATTCATCCACATAGACAGAGATAGAGGGATATATTTGCCATGCATCTGTACTTGGAGTGAAAGAGGCCTTTGAGCAATGACTTTCACTGCAGTTTAATTTTATGACTTACACAGTATTCATTTTCCTGACATTCCTAGTCCTGTCTCTTCATGGCTGGCTGGGTGTCCCCCAAATCTGGTGTATTTTGTCTTCTGGAACTGGTCCCAGAAAATTGATATCCTTGGGAGTTATCCCTTCAATAAAACTGACACATCAAGTCAGAAGCCCGCTGGTGAAGTGCTCTTGCTGATTCTGCAAGTAAAGCACTCTTTGATGATTCTTTGATCCCGACTTGAGTATGAGTAGTGGTTGCAGGAACTTATCGTAAGTTTAATCCACACAGTGAAAAAAACACTAATATATATGACTTCACAAAATAAACAGCCTTCTTTGAAGAGTAACTTACTGTAAAACAGATTGAGCAGCAGGTATTTTGCAGGTCAGCAAACATGAGCTTTTTATGGTTTATTATGTGCAAACATAAAATTCAAGGAAGTTTTCAGGACTTACAAATTTTAGACAATGATCAAAACTATAAAATGTTACCAATATCAGGCTATTTTTGAAATGTTTGGTTTTAGGAGGAGGAAATTGATGGTGAAAAATGTTTTCACGCATTTAGTGTCAAAACATTTTATTTTGCAGATCAAAATGGCTCAAAGAATGAATCACACTCTCCACATTTTATTGTAAAAGATGATTCACACTGTAAACATCTTCTTGAATAAGGTTATTTCATTTCATCACATATGCAGCTATTATTACCAGGGCCAATAGAAATGTATCTGACCTTTTGAGTTTTCCTACAAAATATAGCAATAATCAACATCAGAGATTCCGAGTTTAAAGTTGTGCAACTTGAATCCTCCTCAATTAGTATGAAGCCAGTCCTGGAAGAGAAGTGTGATGTTAAACTTCCTGTAGCTGCCCACATCAGGTTCAAAGCTCAGACTCTTGCCTACACAGTGGTCAATTCAACAGCACCTGTCTACCTCAACTCCCTCATTCAGGCCTACAATCCCTCCCGCCCACTGCACTCTGCTAACAAACGCGTCTGGTGGTCCCACTACAAAACAAAAGATCCAATGCAAAGCTCTTCGGCTCTGTGGTCTCACAATGGTGGAGTGAACTACTGAACTCTGCACTCTTTCACCCTGTGAGCGGCCTCACTTCCGATATTAAAAAACTGCTGAAAACAGAACTTTTCTTTCTATATACTAAATCCACTACAAAAATGCACTTACACTAATTTATTTCTTAAATAATTAAAAAAAAACCTTCTTGCACTTACATCTCATGAAATGCAAACACGTCTTCTGCTTTAATGTTTTCCTCCTTGGTTTAGATTTTTGCTTGCTTTGTACCTCACTTGTAAGTCGCTTTAGATAAAAGCATCTGCCAAATGACTAAATGTAAATATAAA
Source organism: Helostoma temminkii (assembly GCA_900302695.1). Lineage (NCBI taxonomy): Eukaryota > Metazoa > Chordata > Actinopteri > Anabantiformes > Helostomatidae > Helostoma > Helostoma temminkii. The sequence continues at coordinate 16,821 of OMLM01001876.1, read as the reverse complement.
TGTAAATCTAAACTTGAAGCCTCCATTGTGCATGTGACTCCTTGAACTTCTATCTTATATGTTGTAAAGCATTGCATTATGTCAGAGATTATGTGCAAAAGAAGAATAGGTTCACACTGCTGTACTTGATATGTGGAGTCAAAAGTTCAGAATTTCAGCTCAAAACACCTTTTGTATTAGTGTAGAGCCATTTGTCTGTTTTTGTGACCCTATATACAGTATGAATAACTGATTTACTATCATTGTTCACACAGAAACCCCCCTGTATAAATAAACTATTTTCACATTTCACAAACATTGTCTTTTTTTCTCTCTCTTTCTTGACTCTCTTTGTAATTGTTTTTGTGATCTTCTGTAAAGGAAGACAAAGAGATGCTGAAAATAATGTAATGGAAACAGTTAACTGTTATGTCAAAACACTGCATATATAAGCATATATACTCTTCTCAAAACAGATTTCTTCCACCATAACAATACACATGCTTACATACATATGCTCTTGTCTTACAGAGCCACCTGGTCTTCTGCAGGTCAAACAATGCCTCAACAAGGGTACAGCACTGGCAATAACTTAAAGTACTCTGTAAAAGAGAGAGAATGACCATATCACACTAAAGACCTACATACAGAAACACTGAGGTACACAGTGACATGTCTGTACAGAGCACTGAGAGGATGCTGTTGCTCCTTTACTTGCTCAGATGGAACACTATACCTGTTTCATTCTCAGCGGGTGTTGATTCAAGACACAGTCAATTGTGAACAGGCTGACCTGGTAAGTGTTTGCCAAATAGCCATTGTCTTCCACGACTCTGATTTCCCTCAGGGCGATGGCCTCATTTTCCAAGACCATGTTGATCATGGTGGTCTGTGAATTTCTGTCCTCTGCCACCTCTTGCTCTTGTCTTTCAGTTCTATGAAAAGTATATTTACTACTAATCAAAACTGTGGATACACATAGGAATTAGTGGTGCTAATTTCATGAAAGCATGCATCTTTTCAGCTGTGTTAGCATCATTGCAAAAGGGTTTTCTAATCATTGGTTATTCTTTTATATTAATAAACTTGCATTAGCAAACATAACATGCTATTGAAAGACAGTACAGTACAATATTCCTTTAAAAACACTTCAGACTTGATATAAAATCTGCTTTCCTTTTTTTAACTAAACTTTTGACAGGTAGTGTGCACACTTCATAGGAAACACAATTTAATGCATAGCGACTACAATTCTCTGAGCACTGCCGATGTATGTATATTTAGGTGTATAGTAATTGCTGCAGTAGTACTGTTAAGCCTCTCTAAAACGAAGGCTAATGTCAAATACTTTTAGTCGTTGTTAAGCTGCAATTGATTACGTAGTCCACCAAAGCTGCACATATTTCTTTGGAACAACCCAGTCTCCTAAAAATTACACTGCTATACAACAAAATTCTAACTTAGAGTTTTGGTTGCTTTGTATCTCACTTTGCTATGGATAAAATTGTTTTCCAAATGACAATGATAAATGTAAAAAAAAAAAAAAAAGTACTGTACTGTAAAAATGTAAAAAAAAGTTAAATAAAGACCCAAAAACCAGGTTGGATTTTCTCCACAGTCTCACTCACTTCAGTCCATTTCAGTTAATGCTTGTGGAAAATTGAGTATAACAAAAATCTGGTCCAAATATTCTCCCAAAAACAGGAAATTGTGGCTTCATCCAGAGACAGGACTCCTCGATACAATCCACAGGAACATACACAGTGTGTGTGTGGAGGACACATGACGTATGTGCCTGTCTCTACACTGCTACATCTGTAAAGGTGGACTTTTTTTCAGTGCATTGTCAGCTCAAGCTGTTACTAGAATAGATTGGATTCACACATCCCACACACAATAGAATTGGAATTGAAACAAACTTCAACTTTTCAGAATTATGTGCATAATTCCCTTTTTTGTGTGTATAAAATGAGTATAACTGTAATAATGAATTGATAACTGTTCTGCACCTCCTAGCACAATTTCTGACTCACCCAGAAACTCTGTCATTTTAAATATATTTGAAGGCATTTTGAGCAAAGCATTTATATTCTGAATATATACTGTTCCAACATAATAGGTCTTGACTATGCCCTTTGACTTTTTTCTCCCAGAAGCTAGCTTGGACAGACCTCCCCACCTATTCATCGCTGTCCTAAATTTAGCCACCAATCATCTCAGCACATGGGTCATTTCATTACTTCAGTCAATAAGAGAAAAACATGCTTGCTTTTGATTCATTTATTTCAACTCATCTTGTGGGAATAAGACTTGCTTTTTTTCTATTTTGCCCACAGGCAGCCTGTGGATTAGGGGATGCGTGTTCATCTAAGGTTAGTAAATACATTTCAGAAAATAAATTGATATTCATTCTTACTCATCCATTCATGATATCAGACTTTAGCACCTTTCTGCAATTCACTTGAGGCATCCAAGCAAGTAATAGAGGAGCCAGTGACTCACAGGTTGTTTGTCAAAAGAAAGAAAATTCTGTCATATCGGTTATGGTGACTGAATCTGAAGTAGAGAGGAGATTTGACTGGAATGCACAAATTCACAATCCTATTAATTGGCAACTAAATACAAAAGGGTTCAGACACTATCATGCACTGAATATAGAGCTTTTAGCCAACACAGTGGAAAACGATAAAACAGAAATAACCATCTGAAATGCAACCAAGCAACATACTGTATACTTCTAAAACACGATACATGGTATTATTAATCTAAAGACATTGCAGCACTAGTTCTGACAACTGTAGGAGAGTCAGATCAAAAATTATCAATGGGAATGTTATAACTTACATAATCTCTAAATTTCACTCTGAAGTATGAAACTATATTTTAAATGAAATAGTAATACTAATAATGATAAAAAAATAGTTTAAGTGTTTTAAGACTTTAAGTTACATTTACCATGGATTTTTGGTAATAAGCATCAACTAAGCACCATCCAAATAGAATGCAGCCAAACATAACACAACACTGACACAACCCTGTGTGGTGTACCACCTTCCACCTTCCATGTACTGAGGGAAATTTCCTGTGAAACCCTGAAGAAGATGGTCTTGAAAAGGGTTTAATATGTGGACATTTTAGAAAGATTTTTTTGGGATGAGAGTGAACCACATGTATATATGAGCATTTTATACATATGTATATATTATTTATATATTTAAGATATTGGTTCATTAAAATAAAGTTTAAAATGTTTAAAAAGTTTTAAATGGCTACAATAACAGTTTGTATACACATACTGTAAATACAGCACACAGTCGACAGGTGATCTTATTCTACCTGATCATGCTATAACCTTAATCTCAAACATTATACAACATATGGGATTGTGGTCATAGCAAAAACCTCTAGGGGTCTGATAAAACAAATGGGAAATCCAATAACTGTAGTTGTGCTTACCACTGAATTTGATCTGTGGCTGGTCAGATTCACGGCCTCAAAATATAACTTCATTATGTAGGCCTCATGGTTGGTGTATTTTAAAAGTTGCCCTATGTACCGTAAAGTAATAATACATTGATAGCTGAACTATACAGCTGAATAGCATCCCCCGTTTGGTGATGTTGTTATCACCAGTTGTGTTTTATTTTCCTCAGATTTATGATGAAGCAATTGTCAAATGTTACAGCATCGTTATCTTATGACTGACCTTTAAATCAGCCAAGTCTGATAGCTATAAAAGTGATTAAACCTCTTTCTTATATCAAGAAATTCAATTAATTTCTCAACTTGTCGGCTTTGATGTCAGATTTAGAGTGTTTATCACTCTGGTCTAAATCCAGTTATCTGAGCACTTCATCTATACTACATTTATCTGTACTTCAAACTCAGCACCAGAATGAGAACATGTGTTTAGTTAAATTAGAACTGGACTCAATTTGCTCTGCTCCCTAAATTTAATTAATACACACAAAGAGATAAAACTCTGCTGCCAGGTTTGTCACTATTTCTAATTAGACTTGTTGTATAATCATGTGTGACAAGAACAATGCTGGAAAAAAAATCTGCAAACCAGACAACAGCCAAATTTTCCCACAGTTGATTGTAATAAGTTTAGCGCGTTTCTAAGACCGCATCACTCACCAGATAAGAAGATGGCATGGTGAAATCATTCTGCTTACGTGGGCACATCTTCTGGGCCTCCAATAGAAAAAAAATCTTATGTGTGACTCCAAATAGGAATCCAATTTATGAGACACAAGTGAGAGCAGGAAAAAAAATACACAGATTAAAATAGCATGGTGGTGGCTTCACAAGCTGGGCTACCTTGACCCTGGCTTGATGCCACTTCAGGTTTGTCAAGACAAGTGAGAAATGCCGGCAACTTGAACAGCAGAAAGGAGAAGGGGACAGTTTAAAATGCCATTTCAGCCTCAAGGCAAAAAAAGCTGCACACTGCTTTAAGCAAGAAGCAGTTGCTTGTGTTTGAGTGCCAAATGGCAATGAGAGAAATAGGCACAATTTTATCTTTGCTATGCTCAGTGGCTAATTCTCATGTGGTACACAGATTGCATAATGACGCTGGATGGTGAAAACACACAGATGTTATTGTGAGCAACCTTGCCAGTGGTTGGCAGAAAAGCCTGCTGCTCAAATGGTCGTACAATGTGTTGAGTGTGGGTGTGAGGAAAAAGAGAGACAGAAAGCAGCAGAGGGAGCCTACTGGTTTCAATGTGGCACGGCATGTGTTGGTAGAATGGGGGGTGAAAAATGCGTGGGTATGTTTATCAGGGTCCACTTCAGGAAGCAGGCGACCTGCGTGGTGCCCGATGTTTGTGTTTACCTTTTCCCCCATGACATGTGAACTGTGCTCAAATGAGAATACACTGAACAGCCAAACATTAAATTCAGCTAGTAGTTTTCATAATGTTTTGGTGGACTGTGGTCAGCATGGGAAAAATATAATGCTGGTCATGATCAGCAGGTGTCAGAACACACACTTCATCCTGATGTGGATGCGGCTCACAGATCATGGCCTATGTCACCTGGCCACCGCAACATTATTAAAACCACCATGTGGATTTAATATTGTGTCTGACTGGTGTATCCTACACCTTGGAATGGATTCAATATGACATACTATCATCTTTATCAGCAACAAGACTTGGTGTTATTACCAACATCACATTTAACATTACAGTTTTACTCAAGGCTCTAGAGATCAGACTGCTGATTGCTCAGTCATTCTACCTTTAACTGAAATATCTCAAAAGATGTTGATTGGATTGTCATGAAATTATGTACACACATTCAGGGTTCCCAGAGGACTAATGAACTATAGACCCAGTTAGCATACGTACATATACTGCATACATAGGGATTTTATTTATTTTTAATGCCAAAAGACAAATTAAAGCTGTTAAGCTGTTAAGGATACAGCAAAAGACACTTGGATGCAGATATTATGCATTGACCTACTTCACTACACTCCTACACAATACTCCACCTATACAATATAATGAGAAATAGACTAAGAAAGAACAAACCTTGGTCTTAATCCTTATTTCATGAGAAATAGCAGCAGATAACATAAGGAAAACTCACAGAGCATTAGGTTTTGTGGGGTCTCACTAACTTGGGGATCGAGTCCATTTAATGAGACAACAAGAGCTGCTTAAATTTTTATGTAGATCATATTGAGGCTTA
>OMLM01001875.1:16428-44051 GCA_900302695.1 Helostoma temminkii | reverse complement strand
ACACAACTGTGAAGAGTGTGAAGAGCAGTTTGTACAGTTTGTATTAACTTTTCACACTCAGCTACATGTGAAGTCATGTTTTTTTCTGTATTTCATCGTCTGCATCAGGATCAAGAAGCAGCAAGAGGAAGTCCAAGTCGGATGAGAGCAGAGAAGGGCCGAAGAAAAGAAGCAGAAAGCCCCCCAGTCCCTCTGAGGAAGACACTCAGTCCTTCAGTGGACACAGACGTTCCTCTGCACAGGATGGTGGGACACCATCTCTTATCAACACTGAAGGTGAAGAAAAGAAGAACCAGAAGAGGAAGTCAGAAGAGGAGGTACAAACCAGCAGAGGGAAGAACCAGTGCAACCGTGACCCTGCTGGACTGGTACGATCTGGACAACGAGCTGATACTTGTCCAAGAGAGGCCAGTCCCCTGCTTGAACCTGTTACAGTATGTGGCCTCTAGAGGGTCTTTCCTCCCGGAGAACGAGGCTAAAGTAAGTAGCTGATGGCGGCATGTGTGTTTGTGTGTGTCCACACTCAGCATGTCCCACACTATACATGTCTCTCTGTCTCTCCCTCAGGTCATCGTTAAACAGCTAGAGGATGCGCTCATTGAGGTCCACTCCAAGGGGGTGTTCCACAGGGACATCAAGATGGAAAACATTCTGATAGAAACTGGCTCTGATGTCCCCCGTGTTCGACTCATTGACTTTGGCTGTGGCACCTATCTGACAAAAGGGAAATACACTTCAACAGAAGGTAGGCTTTCATATTGTCCTGTTTTTAGAGACAAGTCAGCATCTTTTGTCAGTCCACTACCTCAGTCACTCACCATTTCACTTTCTATCTGTGTATATTGTAGGAACCTATGATTACTTCCCCCCTGAGAGACTGCAGCTTGGTTCGTACAGGGCCATACCCACTACAGTGTGGCAGCTTGGTGTGGTGGTGTTTGGGATGCTGCATGATGACCTCCCCTTCCACAACAGAAGAGAGATCATCACTGGAAAGCCTCCTGTCAAAACCGATCTTTCCTCTGGTAAGTCCCTACATTACACATACAGTCCACTGATACAGAGGACAGCGTTTAACACGACTCCTGTTTGTCTCTCCAGACTGCCAAAGGTTTATACGCTGCTGTTTACTCAAGAAACCGGAGGCCCGACTCACACTGGAGACACTGAAGCACCACTCCTGGTTGATGTGATCTACATTCGACCTCCCAGGACCACAAAAGCATCTGTCAAGACCACAGATAGACACCCTAACAGACTATGCAGGAGACAGATGAACTCCTCAGGACCAAGAAGAGCATCTCAAGACTCAGATAGACCCCTGAAGATCACAGATGGACATCACAGGACTTAAATTGACACCCTTGGACCAAGATGGATTTACCATTTCTACAGATGGATGCCATAGGACCAGGATGGACCTCCAGCTGCCCTTCAGATTATTACTGTTGTAGTCCCCATGTCAGACTCCCATTGCATCCTCTTTGAAAAAGTAGAAATGATGCTGTGCCATACCACAGCATGGTATCGGTTTAACCGCCCCCTCTCCTAAAAGTTATCCTCCTATACAACTAAACTGCAATCCTGATTATGTTTTCCTAAATATTATGTTGTCAGGTAATGTATTTTGTAAATGAATGAAAGAAACGTCACATTAATTAACAGAAATTGATCCCCAAGGAGGTGGTTGGGGTGGATGGTGGACATAAAATACGTAAGACTGGTAATCCACAGACCCGAGTTTGACACCACAGTTGTGCGTGAGGTTAGGTTTAAGGCATAAAAATACTGTGGTTAAAGTTTGAGCCAGATTATGTTTGTGTTAAAATTTTTATGCATATGACGTTGTGTGTGACGTGATCTGTTACATTTTTCGTTAATACCCAGCCCACAATCGTTATTTGACCCCAACTCAGTACTGTGAGTATCTTAACCCAACACTAAAATACGTTAATAAAGCTAGAGCCATATATTTATGCGGAAAAGAAAAGCGGATGTGGTAGATCAGATAATTTTGCAGACAAAAATCTGTTGCTTTCAAACATGTTATTAATAAGTAATATGGAGAATTGTCATTTACGTTAAATGTGAACATATAGTCATTTCTTTAACAAAAAATGTAATCCAGTTGCAATTACGTTTCTTAGGAAAACATAGTCAGGATTGCATTGTAGTTGTGTAATTTTTAGCATGACAGGGTTGCAGCTCAAACACCCAGCTGTCCGTGGAGAGGGGATCTCTCTTTGAATTGCCTCTCCCGAGGTTTCTCATTTTATCCTCATGTGAGGTTTGGAGTTTTTCCTCGTCTTCTTAGAGAGCTGGAGCTGGGTTGGGAGCCTTTTTAGTTTAGACATGGGACTACAAAATATTTTTTAAAGATTGTTTTAGAATTTGCATCAGTTTTTTCTAATTTTTGAGATTCCTGCAATAAACGTGTCTCCATGGTGGGTCATGTAATAAAGTTTACTGTTATAATCAGTTTGTATATGTGTGTGTTTGTGTGAAGCTCACAAAAATCTAGATCCTAATCACAGTATTATAAAAGCAGCAGCCAAAAAGAATATAAAGAGTTAGTGATTTGTTGGGTTTTCCTTATTATTTAGTTGTATTGTAAGGTCTCAAACCTTACATTGTAAAGTGCCTTGAGATGACTTTTGTTGTGATTTGGCGCTATATAAATAAAGTTGAATTAAATTGAATTGAATTGAAATCTCAGAAATGACAAATAATGGAAAGGCTTTCAGTGTAGTGAAGTTGATTCTCTGACTACAAACCTTGTGCTCTGTCACATATGTACCAACATTTCAGTAGATGCGTTCAAAGGGTCAAATTAAAAAACAGATAGGAACTACACTGGCCACTTGTACAATAATATAGTGTTGTACGAATAAATCCGAAGGGAAGTGGAAAACAATAAGCAAATAGTTTATTTCAACTGCTTTATAATCAAAATGCTGTTGAAAAAGCTCAGTAAAAACGGCGTGAATTTTCTAAACACGTCAAACACCAGTCAAACAAACATGTCAAACAAAATACAAGTTACAAAGTGGATTCTGGTTCACTATCAAACTGGTGTGGTGTGGTAACAAGAACGTTTGCACTAAATCAGCATTTTATTCCCTTACAAGTTATTACTATCCAGAATGTTGTGGTCTCTAAGGCCAAATATCAAACAATTTCCTGCAAGACCACAGTGAGATTATATATCATCAGCATAGATGATGAAGCTACTGTGTGGTTTCAGTAGCCCTTTTTACAAAGAAGCACTGCCTTATTAGTGAGAAGTTGGCTCCCTCTTTGCCTATTCACACTGCACTTAAAAACACTTCTGTAAAGATGCACCAGTGTGCATTTCACACAGGTAGGGACTAAAACATTTATTTAAACCATCGATGCTGCTCAAATGAAGCCACACATAACTGCAATCACTAACATACTGAACACAATGTATGACAACTGCACTTGAGTTCCAATCATGTCATAAATGCTGTTTCTGCTTAGTGTATGTGGGAAAGAAATAGCCTAACTCCTGACACTGCCTTGGCTCTTTCACAGACACAGTGGTGCAAACTCGTCTTGCCTTTGACACACCTCTGTAGGCAGTGAAGCAGCATGCCTTGAAGAGGCAGTATAAAAGGGGCTACAGTTTCTATCATATCTAATGTCATGTTGAAATCCATGCCATCTACCATCACAGAGGAGAGCAGCTTTCAAGTCGATTATCTTGTTAGTAACGCTGCAGCTTAGCTGCGTACTATACTCTATTCTGTTGCCCCTATGAAAAAGAAGGTAGTGAATCAATGAGCTTTGCTCTATGGTATAATTCATAAACATGTAGCTTAAGGCAGAAATCGCGAAAACTGAAAGAGGAGGTGACATTCCACTAATTTAGAAGAATCTTGTCTTAGAACAGAATCTATAATGTATACAAAAGCCCTTTATAAGGCTAGATCCACATATTATTAATAATTAATGGAGGAAAATAAAAATAACCCTAGGTTCCTTTTCTACGCTGTCATAGCTCCATTGAGCTTATTATTCCCTTAACTCTCAGGAGAAATTACTTTATGAATTTCTCAAATAAAATCACAACCATTGGAGAAAAAATTATCAGATCATCTCTGCAACTGGAATGAATAGACTTGGATGTACAGCAGCTCTAGATTTGTTTATAAGACCTCAGTCTTCCTAGACCGATTCCTCCCTATGGATCATGCCGAGTTAATCTCACTCGGTAACTCATGTAAAGCATCAACGTGTCTTTTAGACCCCGTCCTGACTAGACTGCTCAAAGACATTTTGCCTTTTACCAATCAGCATGTCCATGTTAGAGTAGATCACCTCATCTTTACTAACATACCATAGGCCTTTACGCTTCCTGTAGATAAACCCTTACTTAAAAAAACCCTCTTGATTCAGGGGATTTAACCAATTATAGACCAATATCCAATCTGCCTTTAGCTCTAAAATCCTTAAAAAAGTATTTTCAAAGCAATTATGTGACCAACTGCACAGGATTTAGATTTATCATAGTGCACAAACAGCTCTTGTGAAAGTCACTAACAAATTAGTTTCAGACCACAGATTTCTTTCTATACTTATCTTGTTAGATCTCAGTGCTGCTTTTGACACTATAGATCACAACATTTTATTACGCAGACAGATTTCAATATTCCAATGTGTTAATGTTAACGATGAGTCTTTCTTGCACACAAAAGTTAATTATGGAGTCCCACAGGGTTCTGTGCTTTGACAGATACTTTTTTCGTTCTATACATTATTAAGAAACACTTACTGAAAGCCTAAAGCTAAATCCAACATGTTGCAGCCAGAGGTCTGACTGGAATTACCAAGAGAGATCATATTTCTACTCCACGTAAATCTAGAATAGGATTTAAAGACCTTTATCATGAAGACCTCATAGTGCAATATCATCCGAGCAGGACTGTTCAGGAGGCAGACACCCTCTATACTTTTAGGACTAGGCTTAAAACTTTCCTTTTTAGAAATCTTGTAGTCAGAGTTGGTCCAGGTGACTCTGAACCTTCTCTTGCTTGTGGGAAACTCGCTTGACACACTCTCTCTCTCTCTCCCTCTCTCTCTCTCTCTCTCTCTCTCTCTCTCTCTCTCTCTCTCTCCCTCCCTTTCTGTGTCTTTCTCCTTTACTGCAGGTATCCTCAGCTGCATGTTCCAGGAGTGCAGTTGCTGGCCCATCCAACCTGCCAAAGTATTTTGTTGTTGCTTCTTGTTCTTGTGTGACTTTGATCTTTTCTGTCTCTTTCTACTCACCCTAACCAGTTGAGGCAGATGTATAGATATGTTTTAGAGATTTATTGTGGTTTGATCTCACAGGTTTAAATATCAGCTGAGGCAGTGTCTCCGGAAGCTTCTGTGTTTTGTTTTCTGGTTTTGTGTTTCCTTCCTTCCAGGGGCATGTCTCGGAGTGTTTTCAGGTGTGTGTTTCTAGCAGGTGTTTTGTGTTTCATAATTTCTGTGTGGGTATTTAAGTTAGTCCTTTTCAGTTAGTCTTTTCTAGTGTATCACCTGTTTGCCTTGTTTGTTGCCTCAATCCTCTCACTTTTTCCCCTGACCTCTAGCTTTGTTCTCCACTGTTGCAAGTAAGTTATTAGGACACATAGTCTACAGTCAGTTTGTTTGTTTTCACGCTTGTTTGTTTGTCAGTCAGTGCTTTTACTAGGGTCCACTTGTTTGCTGGTTCGTAACAACTGTAAGGCAAAATGCTACCACCAAGCATTAGACATCTAATGTAACTTTTATTTGCAAAATGTATGTTTTTGGTACATATATCTCTGCAATATGCAAGTAGTATTGCTATTGACAGGATATTAGATATTCTGTGTAAAACATTATTTAGTTCTCCATTCTCAGCTTGTGTGTCTACATGAAAGACACAGCTCAGAGCAATAGACACAAACCTATTGCTGGTGTGCAATGTGTGTGTATTAATTTACAAAACAAACTCCACTATATATTTATAATGGCATGACATTTCTTTAGTATGTCTACTGTTCTACTTCCAGTAGATAACTGATTGAACACTAACAATTCAAATATAATGAATTAATTAAATAATTAATTTTAATAATGTATAAGTTCTCTAAAAGCTGTTCACTGAGGAAAGAAATCCAAAAAAGCAAAGATAAGGTATGATTGTATACATAGTGTTAACAGCTAATACTGGGTGCACTGGACAAATATTGTAGTTGGTTTGATTGTAAAACTAACAGATCTTTCAGTAAAATCTTTGTTAAAGTTTGAGTTTCCATAATGTTTTCTGAGATGTTATTGTGATAATTATTGTTCTTTTCTGTCTTTATGTCATCTGAGTTCTTTCACGCAATCATAAATGATTAAACGGATCAGAATTTATCTCTATCCATCTATCTCAGAACTTATTCTCCTGTCTTTGTAGTGAAGGGAAAATATAAAAAGATGTGTTACTTTCTTAAAACTTCTTTGTGTTTGAAATACTTTAGCAGTGATTGACACTCAGTTGAACATATTGGTTGTGATCAAGTAGGCTGGCTCTGTGCTGGGGACTTCTCTGGAACCCTTAGAGCAGGTGGCGGAGAGAAGGATGCTGCAGAAACTGTGGAATATCATCTATGTTCCCAAGCTGCAGGGATAGAGGCTGTCTGCTCACATTACATCAAATTAATGACACAAATAAGACTTAAACTATGTTGTGTGTTAGCCCTGGAATATAACATTACTATATTACATTAACATTATCCATTATATTTGACAGACTGAATTGCTATCAGAGATCAATGATTAAAAAATATCCTTACAGTATAGTAACATTATAATAACAGTATATATTTGGGAAATGCATATAGATAAAGGGGCAGGTTAAAGGAATAAACCAAAAATAAAGCTGTTTTGTGTTTGTTTCACATCACTTATGTTAAAAAGAATCAAACAAAAAATGTATATCTTTTTAGTTTTATGTTGTGCCTGAACATGATACGTTTGTGAGAACTAAATGTAAGAAGCTGTGAATTTCAAATTTTAGCATAAATTAGGAGAAATGTGGGAGAATTTTGTCTGTGGGAGGAAATCGGGAGAAGGCTATGAAAAACAGGAGTCTCCCTGAGGTGACCTGAGCTCTCAAGTGAGTCAGTCCCAGTCTCTCCTGGACATTCATTCAATGTGAGATGAGAGCTATTGGTCTGTAATAATTAGAGATGGAGATGCAGCAGTGGAACGAGGCATGATGTTTTCCACAGTTTGGGCATTTGCTCCAGGCTCAGGCTTGTGTTTTAGAGCTGCTGTTAAATCCCACTAAGCGGCTGAACACAGGTTCTCAGGTCTCTGTGGCCGTTACCTTCAGGTGTCTACCTTCAACACCTTTGTATTTCCTAATAGTGTTGATCATTCATTGCACATCTTGCAAACTCCTGAACCATTTTAAAACCTAGTTGTTGAACCTGAGTTAAATTACAAGTTGAGGAAATTTGACCAGAGCCTATAAACTCCTTCTGATACTATCTTGTAATCACCACACAATGTCAGCCCTCAAAATGTCTGGTTTGAATATTTTAGTTTGCTCAAATCAATCTATTTAGAACTGGTGGAGTTTTTACTGAGAATTTCTAAGTAGTTAACGTACGCAACATGAACGTTGAGAGGGACCTTGGCATTACCATGCATCTCTGGCAGTAAGCTAACGCTAATGCTAGGGACATAACTATCAACAGCGACAGTGTTTATTGTAAACCAGTGTAGACAAACACTGAACTCCACAGGTAGAAAGCGAATAACTGTGTTGTCTAAAAACTGACAGCACAGGTAAACTTAATAGCACAGAAGCCTCCTCACAGTTAATGTTGGCATAAAAACTGACATTTAAAAATGTGTCAACCACAGAACAGCTAGTTCTGCACTCTGAGCTAACGGCTTTCCTTCATGAGGCAATTCATATTTTCCAGTTGGTACTGTTACTATGACAAGATGCAAGATATACTGATTCCTGCAGTTTTACCAGCAAATAATAATATTAATAATTTAATCATTTCAACAATAACTAGGAAGTACTAGCTAATGGGAGGCATACCCTGCTCTGTATCTGGTCAGATGCCTGCGCAACCTTGGATAGAATAAAAAAAAAAAAAAAAAAAAGCTAAAAAGCTATACATATATAACAAATAAGCAAAATTAGACAAATATGCTTAATGGACTCCAAATGTCAGTTGCTCTAGTATGTTAACAGAAGCGACATAAAATGTACTGTTCACTTTTTCACTTTTAGGCAAAGCTCACTAATTACAGCAGAGATTTAGAGGCATGCAAACTGGGAAGGTGATTTATCATCATACTAAGTGCTGGGACACTGTATAGTAATATTGCTTTGTCATTAGCTTTTATTGCTCAAGGACAAAAGGCCTTGCGATCCTGGTCAATCCCTGGTGGGTTTGTGTATTGTTGAGTAGTGGAATATGCTCAGAGGAAGGGATGCAGTTTGGAAGCAGGTGAAGAAAGGAGAATAATGCTACAGTGTATACCTTAAGATACATAATTGAATATATAACTATTAGTTTACAATCAGAGCTAGATTTAACAGGCAGCTGATATAGAGCTAAACCTTAGAGTAATGTGATTTGCTTTTTGTCTCCATCAGTAATCTGGCAGCAGGAGGGCCTGCATTGGCTCTGCTCAGTCAGCAGTACACATTTCACACTGCAGGAGACAATCAGAGTTTCCATTTAAATCAAATGTTACTCTTATGGAACCTGTGAATCGATGAAAGTGCTACACGCCTCACAATCTCTCACCAGAGGATTGTGTTTGTGTTTGTGTTCTCTTTGCCAAGCAAGAGTATATATCTCATTTACACTCTCACTGGAAGAATGTCCCTCCTGAAGCATCATCATTTCATTTGTCAGTCATTACTCATTGTCAGCGGCAATATGAGGTGCAGAGTGAGGGGAAAAATAAATGCACATCGAGGCTGCTCTCTGTTTGTGCACGCAAACCTTGCGGATCAACAGCAGTTTTCCTCAGTGACAAGCTGAGGAAGCAATAATTTTCAACGTATTAAATGTGATGCAATTATTCATCATTTTACCTGAGGGAGCTTCTTTGCCATTTAATAAACATGATGGTTACTGGGGACTGTGAAATTACATAGAGCAGCGTTGTATCATTTGCCAGAGAATAATGAAGTTATTTGTCAAGGGAAGTTTGAATCCAGCTGAGTGCTGAGATTAATAGTCATATGATTAGATAACAGAGTAGTCTGCAGAGCGTTGTTGATAAAGGCTGGAAATAAAGTCAGTCAAAGTGACTGTTTTAATTGACAAAAGCGCAGTGAACAGCACTGTGTGGTGTGTCAACGCGCTGCATGTCAACATATGGATTTTTATTTAGCATAGATGAAAAGATTGTTTTTTCTGTCAAATGATTATAGTTGTTTTAATAGATTTTTGTTTTTTGATAGAACATAGATCAGTTTGTTCTGTTTGTTGTGAAGGAGCTCAGGTGAAAAAAAAGTATAATTTATTTACAACCCAATTGTAAATAGCAATATCAAAAACTTGAAATGTAAAACTAGAAAGAGGTAAAGCTCAAACTGGGGTCCTATGACTAAACCAACGGCAACTGAACATAACTGACCTAACCACTAAAACAAAATGGGGATACATAAAGACAAAAACAAGCTTTACTAAAAAGACTCTTAGAATGGGTCTTACAGTGACTCTTACAGATTTATTCTGTGTAACCCTGACCCTATAGCCAATCCATGATTATTCCAGTTATCGCAGCTTAATTTAGCTCTCAGACTCAGTTGCATGAAAGCAGGTTAAATTAAGATGAATTAAGTTACTATGGAAATTCATTCTTAGAAGTTAGCCTTCTCCAGAGATAAGGTTCATCCTAGTGATTTATCTGTTGGTTCAGTGATCAGTCCTATTATAATTATAAAAATGTGGGGGAAAAAATGTGTTTTACAGTCATTCAATAGTCTTCTGTAAATATATTGCATAATATAATATAAAAAAACTGCAGATCATGCTCATTTAAGCATGCCTATTTATTTTTTTTAATTGTCACAATAATTGGTCATTAGTGTTTGAATACATATTGCAGTTGTTGAGATGATAAGAAATGATGGTTTCCAGGTCTGTGATGGAGGTGAGATGCATTAAAGGAAGAGACTTCAGTCTTCACAATGACAACATATTAGAAAGGAAATGTTAGTTCAGATGAGCAATCAGGCATGATTCATTTGCACATTTCTATATTTTTGGCCAGACATAATATTCTTTCCAAATATATTAGATACTTAAACTGCATTTATATAAAAGGATGAAAGACAATAAAATACATAAAAATGTGTTGTTATGATAAACAACACATCAGATTACAAACTAGATGACATCAACCAGACGGATAAATCAAACTAAACAAAAGCTGATCAAAAAAGATGAACATCGACTTACAAAGCAAAAACTAAGTGGAAAAGGCGTTAATTAGTGGAAATGAGGAGTAAGTTCTTCAGCTACAGCACTGCTTAGTGAAATATTTCTAGACTACTGCTACATTCAGCTGGTCCGCCATTGTCTGCGGGGTCTTTTCTCTGTCTTTGATTATAGCAGCCATATTTCATTTTACATGCATGTTTCACGTTTGTCTCCATCAGAAGCAGTTGCTTGTAATTGGTAAGATGTTTTCCATTTTAATCAGTGTTTTTGTGATCGATACATCTATATAACAATGCAACAGCTACTTAGATCTGGATTGACATAGCTGCACCTTTTTTTTATGGCCTGACCAGCGTACAACTGATTTAGCCAAGATATGTTGATCAGACTAGGTCAAGTTAGGATTTTAAAGTTGTCCAGGATTTCTCAATTCTACTTTAGTGCTATACCTGTCCGGACATGAAGGACAAAAGAAAGGTAAAACAAATCAATTTAAGCAAACAAACATCAAGCCAGAATGTTAACCAAAGTCTGTGGCCTCACGTTAGATAACTGTCAAAATAAAGTATGTGGTGTATGAAATAAAAAAACTGTCTGCTAAACAAAAACACTGAAAATGGCTGACAAATAACGATGGTCAACAACTATCTTCCCCAGTCTGACTGACAAAGAGAAAACCTACTGAACATATTGGACACTTAACCATTTCGTGCAGGCTCAGCAGGTTTTTTATATATGGATTTTATTGATTGGTGGGAAAAGTGAAACCAGAAGGCTGTGAGCCTGTACTGTCATTACAGATACTATTATATAGTTTGTTACAAATAAACAACATGAAGACTTGTGTGACTTAAACAGAAGTCATTGGAGATTGCATTTTCACTTAATGCAACATACGGAAAAAAATACACTACAAAAAACTGATTGCGTCTCAGAGTGGTTGTGAGTTGATCCATTTAATAGAATCCATATGTGATTCTATGAAAACACATTATAGACAAGAGGCATCTAAAACCATTAGTGTGATCTGTTCATTAGACTTCTGGCCACTTCGGTACCATATTAACCAGAGGTGGTAAGTAACTAAGTACATTTACTCAAGTATTGTACCTAAATACAGTTTTGAGGTACTTTGCTAGAATATTTTCATATTAAGGTACTTTTACTTTTATTCTACTACAGATCTACAGCATTTCCCAAATGCCAGTGGCCCTAGTATAGTAAGTGGATAGATGAATGCTAAAAGAAGTGACATAAAATATACAGTTCACTTTTTCAATTTCAGGATCACAACTTTGGTTGTTTCACTCACAACCAAAACTACAGATTTTACAGCATTGGTTACTAATTTTTCTTTCAGTTTTAGACTCATAAAAATTATTTTAAACTAATAAATTGTTGATGTATCATTTGTAGATTAGCCCCGTCACTAAATTAGATGGCTAAAATCAGCAACACATGTCTGCCATAATTATCACCTTTGAGAAATCTGGACCAGACTTTTACATTTATTTATGTAGTGGAGTGATTTTCTTGGCAAATACTTGGATCTTTGTACTTTTTACACCTCTTTAAAATAAATAAAATAAATAAATTAACTGTTTAGTAATCCACTTCCCTGATTAATTGCCCAGTCCTATTACAATAGAGAGTTTAGGCTAAAATCACCTCTATAATTTTGCAATCCAGTAACAACAGCCAAAATTGTTATGTATACATGTACATACACCTCATTGGATCTCTCTCTCTCTCTCTCTCTCTCTCTCTCTCTCTCTCTCTCATCTAGACTTAATATGTCTATTTTATTTTAACAATTGTTTCAATGGAATTAAGATGAATTAATTAAATCGTTTACTTTATGATTTGCAATATTTTTTACTGCGCCATGTGACATTATGTCAGCATAACAATACAAATTTATGAAAACTGCACTGGTGTGCAGTGGTTAGCAGTGTCGCCTCACAGCAAGAAGGATGATTCGTTTCCATGGGTTGGCTGGGTGCCTTTTTGTGTGGAAGTTGCATGTTTTCCCCGTGTCTGTGTGGGTTTTCTCCAGGTACTCTGGCATCCTCCTGCAGTCCAAAGACATGTAGTTATGTTAATTGGTGATTTTAAATTGAATTGAATGGTTGTCTGTCTCTGCCTCTCACCCAAACACAGCTGGGATAGGCTCCAGCACCCCTGTGATCCTTATGAGGACAAGCAGTCAGAGTAACAGATAAGCTGCACACACAGCCACATAGCTATTTGTTCTTGTGAGGTGGAAGGGCATATAAATGGAAGGACTTGCAGGTAATGCACACCTCTTTGTACCCCTCTCTGTCTGAAATCAATTAAAAATGTACTAAGAATTTTGAGTGGCTAGTCTGCCCATTATCAGTCTTAGAATTGATTTTCCCTTCCTTTTACCTTTTCCATCTTTTGTTAACCCTGTGCCTTTCCTCCATTTGCTTTTTCCATTTCTTCTGTTCCCTCCTTGTTGACTGAATGCCTCTTTTTATACAGCAGTATCCTGTTAACACTCCTTCGCTCTTGCTTCTCGTCTATCTCCCTTTTCTCTTCATTCTTCATCTCAGCCTTTTCATCTGACCCGATCATCTTGGTGGAGTAATTTAGAAGCTAGTGAATCCTGGACCAAATCTGTCACCATAGACACACCGGCACCAACATGACCGATTCCCCACTGGGACCACAGACACTTCTAATCACATCCTTAGGGACACAAGGAGACAGAGGAGATAGGTTGAAGAATAACAGACAAGTGGTGGGGAAAAAAGGAAGAGGAACAGATAAACCTTAATAGAGTTAGGTATCATTCCACTGAATTAACTAGGCGCTACAGTCAGCTGAGCCTTGTGAAGTACAATAACCTCACAAATAGGACTTCCATAGTGATGACGTCTGATCTGATTGGTTGGAAGTTTCTTCAGATTTTACACACCAAAGCAAAGTATATAATAGTTCATATTTAAAACAAATGTTTTCAAACTTTAAAAGTAGGGCAGTATTAGTGTCTGACAGAATACCTCATTATACCTCAGTTTCACCCTACAATACTGTATATCCCACATATTATGGAATGTGCTGCTTGAAAGCAGTAGATATGAACTGAATGCAGAAGAGGAAGTTTCAGTATCACCTTGGTAAATTGTTACAGAGACTAAGAAGTAGTTTATCTCAGTGGTTGTTGGGCAGAAAAACTAAAATAGCCCCAGCTGCGCCATGACAGATGACACATGAGCATTAGGAGTTAAATGGGTTTTCTCATATGCATTCACATTTACATAAATAAAAGCTGTTCTAGAGGAAGGTGATGTTAGCAAATACATGTGTCCACATGCACATTTGTCGGTGTGTCTCTTGTGTGTGTTGACTTCCTTTGATTGAAAGGAAAGGCGACCTCCCCTGTCAACTCGTGTGCTTCATTTAGAAAAAGACTTATGTCCACATTATGCCCCCACAGGTTCCTTCCTGATTAAGGGATGGTGGATGAAGAGATCGGTGGAGAGGTGACAGAATGGACTCCACGTTCATTATGTATCTGGATGTGGCGCTGACAGCTGTGATGACTGATGCGGAGAGACTGTGGAGAGGCGAGAAGCTGGGTAAACTTGGCGACCACTGGAGCCTTTTTTTTGCACTGGCTGTGCAAATATTGTTCTCATTCAGAAGATGGAAAAAATTGTTAAACTGTTAGACCTGCCATGTGTGTCCTTAAAAAGCACTTAGGAGCACACAGTTTTTTCTCAAGCAAAACAAATCTAAGACCTTCAGAGCAGGAGTAAGTATAAAACAGCTGAAAACATTTGTCTAATTAAAACATTACAAGTTATGCATGAGTGTAAAATGCTAATAAAATGAACCATATCAGTGATCTTGCACATTTTAGCCCATTAACTGCAAATTGAACAGACTCTGAATTACTCCCATTCATCTTTTAAAGCATACCATAAAATCTTAGATTGATTTCCTACCTTCTACGCAGTATGATATTATCTTCCATAAATTTGAGAAACAGCCATTAAAGTTACATGTTCATCACACATGAAGATTATGCCATTGTACAGTATGTACTGTGCATATATTATTTAATATTAATACTAGTATTTTTTTATTTGTTCTTGTGAATATTGTTCATGTATTAACACTGAGAGAAGTAAACTATAACGTGATGCTGAACATGAGATAAATTAAAAAACTAGAGCACATTCGTCTATACAATTGTAGTGACAGTTTATGAAATGCACCCCTTCAATGGTGTTTTGTGTTTAAGCCTTAAATATCCTGCTCTTTGCTGCACCCGGTGCTCCACTGCTTCCCTGAAAGCACCTGCTGCTGCTTTAAGATCTATAGGGAGAAAACACCTGTTCTTTAGGGTCTTGTTGGGTGTTTCATTCCAGAGTTTTCTGGAGGTGACACAGGACCAACTTTGATGATACATTGTGCTGTAAACATGCTTATGATGTTGTGGCTCTGTTAAGTCAGTCACATCCATCCATTTAGGTTGACTGTTTAATTGGTCTGCAGATGTGTTTGTACAGTAGTCCATGTGATAGTGTTTGTTTTGTCTCTGCTACTGCTATGTGTTTGTCCATGCACAATATTTGCTGTGGTATAAATTGTGAATTAAGCTTTTAAGGTGGCAGAGCTCATTTCTTTGTGGTGGTAGTTTAGTCTTATTATGTGTTTGTGTAACTTCTTTACACAAAAAAAAAATCTTTATGCATTATGAGCACATTTGCCGCCTATATCCACAAGTTTGACAAGATTACTTGTAGACCACATTCCATACCAAAATGGAAACTGTGGCAGCAAATCAGCACATCATTAAATGTACCTCTCTGCTGGAACCAGTGCAGCATAATAATTGTGGACCAAAAATTATGAGAGCAGACAAAATATTGAGTGCGAAACTAGCAAACCACTAGTTTGTGACAAAGTATTATTATTTGACTCATGCACTGATATTATTAGATATGCTTCTCCTGACAATTTCCCTCACCCTTGTGAAAATAAAGACCTTCTGGTTTGTAGAAGTTTGTAGTCTTCAGGGATTTGTCAGTTTGAAACATATCTCGAATAAGCAAGTGGAACACCATTACACTAAGCACCTCGCCAGGTCCTCAAGGTTGCCATGGTGACTGCCTTGTTCAACTCCCCAGGAGAGCTGCGGGTGGGTCATTACTGCAGATGAGATTTAAGCCATTAATGTAGAAAAGGACCTGATTCTAGATGAAAAAATGATATTATTTTTCTACAATATTATCTACAACCGTGCAACTCCCTCAACTACTGTTGAAACAATAATGAAAAACTTAACCTATACCTTAGGAAACCTAAGTTTCTTAAAGTAACTCGAGTTTCCTGAAGTATACAAGTGCTGTACTACTAAGAATATTCATATTAAGTCACATTATTCTGCCAATAGCTGATTAATGCACTGTAACACAAAGTGCGGTTACTGTAATGATCCCCACATTTTTGTCAGCAGTTTTTCAGTGGAGTGTGTTTTTGCAGTGGTGTGTTTGTAATGTAACTCTCTTGTACTGGCTGTCTGTCTCACCTCTGGCCTCTGGCCTTCAGGAGACTCTTTTCTGATCAACATTCCACTCAGACCTCCAGCACATTACACATGCTGAACATGACCCCACCTGGCTGACACAAACACACAGTTGCTCCACACAAACAATGTGATGTGCTTGCAGCAAGAGCACAATGAACACGGGCATCACATGAATACTGACTTTACATCTACTTTACAAAGCACTTAAATTATTCCTGCCTGATTATGTTTGCTCTTTGTAGTATGTACACAATGTGAAAACTTTTTTCAGTTCAATTGAAATTTATTTATATAGTGACGAATCACAATAGAATAGTAAGAATAGAATAAAAAATAATGTCAAGATGAGAGTGACCTGTTCTTTTCAGTATAAATTAGAAATAAAACGAACCGAAAAAAATATTTTCTTAGAAACTCTTTAGCCTATACTTGTTTTGAGAAAAGAAGATTGTACTCTGCTATATAGCCAATAAATTAAACATTTCTTGGAAAGAATTATACAATAGTTTCCAGGGACATCATACTGTAATGCTCTATACTGAAGAGGCATACATTCCCTTACAGGCAATTGAGGGTAACTTCATTTTACCAAAAGCCAATAACCTCAATCATTCTTCACTGTTGTATTGTAAGAATTGTTCAGAAAAAGAAGTAGCTGCTAAAATCCTCTTTGTGATGACTTGGCCAGCTCAATCACCAGATATGAACACTATCGAATGGGAGTATATGGGAGAAGCTGGACCAACAAATTCAAGACAACTGCCCAGGATGTGTCGCAGAAGGCCTGGGAGGAAATCAAACCTGAATATCCACAAAAACTGATCAGTGGAAATGATTATTTAAGGCAGGCAATGTTTACTTTGATGACAACACTCTCGGCATACCTGGAATGGTTTTCAAACGCTCTTGAAGGAATTCTCAGAGGTGTTGAGTGCTTGGTGGCTGCTTTTCTTTTACTCTTCGTCCAACTCATCCTAAACCATCTCACCTGGATTTGGATAAGATGATTGAGTAGGTTGGGTCATCTGATGCATCATTCTTCAAACTCTCCAAGACAGACATCAGTGAAACACACAAAATTCTTATTTAAATATCACAATTTCTGCCATGTTTGCATGTGTTAATCACTTAGTTTTTCTTAGTAAATCACCCACAAAACGCCTACCAATGAAATGTGCATTTACAACATTGTGCCTGCTGCCCAGTCAATCAGCACCTCTTCATGGCCACCCAGCATCTGACTGACCTCCTGCCTGAATTTCACAAGAAAGCCTTTCTCTTTCAACTTCCACCATCTAATCCTTGGTTTGGTACTCTCTCTCTTTTTGACCTCCAAAGTCATCTTGTGTTCTGTAAATGTGTAAAAAACCTAAAGGCACATATTTATATAAGCTGAAAAATACAGTGTAAACAAAGAAGGTAGATTTGTTACTGTGTTTGTTTTTTATCATACAGTTTCTCTTTCATTAATCATATTTGTCTTTATTATCTCCTCTCTCCTACGTTGATAGGTATTCCGTATAAAATGACATTGTTATGCATGTTGGCACCACTAATATTACAATGAAACAGTAGCGGACACGTGACCTTATTAAACAAACTAATCAACATCAATGGATTTGTGACCAGAACAGTTAATGAAGTGCATAGCAGGCTATCTTTCAGCTGCAGGCAGGTGAGAGGTTTTTTGCTCTGCATTTGGACCTGACCTGACCTGCTAAAAGTGGATGGCCTTTACCCAGCTGAAAAACATTTTTCCAAGCTTTTCTTGGAATACAGATTACTTGTCAAAGTTTGATATGGCAGAAAAACTGCGGGGCATCTCAGTAAGCAATTATTACAAAAGCCCAATTGTGTATTCTCCTCACTGCCAGTGTGAGAAGGGACTTAAAGATGCACAGCAGAATTGATTTATCCACACCAAGTCATTTGCTATTTCACTTAGAAAATTAAATTGAATTTCAATTATTTAGATGTGTGAATAGTATGCTAGGGTACTGCAGTTTGTTCTTGGTGCTGAATAAAAAAAATGATGTGTCTCAAATTGACCTTGATGGGATTGTATGAATTTAAGTGGTGTCAACATTGCCAGGAAGCAGGAATGGCTTGTTTGCAGGAAGGCAGGTTCTGGGAAAGTGATCAGTAACCAGTGAGGCTGATTTCTTACTTGAAGTTACAAACAGTAATGTAGAACTTAAACTACACTACCGGTCAAAAGTTCAGATATACCTTCAGTGTTTTTATTATTTTCAACATTGTACATTGATACCAAAGACGTCCAGACCATGATGAACACATATGGAAGTTATAGTAAACAAAAAACTATGTCAATTGGATTTAGACTGGGTGACTGTAGAGGCCAGGCCATTTGATGTGGCACTCTCTCTCTCTAATTCTTGGACAAATGGCTCTTACATAACCTAAAGGTGTGTTTGGGTCATTGTCCTGTTGAAAAACAAATGTAGGTTCCACTAATTGCAAACTAACAGGATGGGATGTAGCTGCAAATGCTCTGGTCTGGTTAAGTGTATCCTTAGTTTGGACTAAGTCATCAACCAGCCACCAGTAAAGCCCTCCCACCCCATTATACTCCTCTCTGCTGCCCAATGGAAACCATGCATTGGCCAACTGTCCTTTCACACTATCCACATCTGATAAAGACACTGTGGTTAGAACCAAAAATTAAAAATTTTACTCATCAGACCAAAGGACATTTTTCAGATTGAGTGACCTTAATTTACTAAAGTAATGGTGGACTGTCTTTTTCTTTCCCTAAATGGGTGTTTTTTTGCCATAATATGGATTTGTACAGTAGTTGTAGTAGCACTAATTGGGCTATTGACTCCACCCTTCCTCTGCATAAGACAAATGTCACAAATTAACTCCTAACAAAGTGAAATAATAACTTGAGTGTTTCAAAGCTAAATTTAGATTACGTAAAAGAAGTATATTCAAGTATCTTATTAGTATACTTCTTTTAAACTAAAAATAAGCAAGTATACTTTCAGTTTACTTTCATGTACTTATCAGAGGTATACTAGACAAAGTAGTATTTAGGTATATTTGCTGTAAACTAACAAGTCTATAGAAAAGTCTAAGTATACGTGGCCTATACTTGTACTTAGACTTAAGTATACTGACAAGTATGCATGCACCCAGCATGCATTTCTGTAGTTTAACAGAAAACTATTAAGGTTATAAATTAATTTGTCACAAATTGTTGTGTGAGATGGTGTTTTGCCTTTTAAAGACACTTTGTATGGTCGGTAATTAATTGTTGAGTTATAAACTTATAACCGTTAACTGGGCACTCCGGCTTCCTCCCACTGTCCAAAGACATGCAGTCAAGTTAACTGGCGACTCTAAATTGCCCGTAGGTGAGAGTGAGAGTGTGAATGGTTGTTCGTCTGTATGTGGCCCTGTGATAGACTGGCGCCTCTTGTCTATATGCTGGCTGGGATAGGCTCCAGCACACCCGTGAACCCTATGGGGACTGAGCGGTTCAGAAGGTGAATGAATGCACGTTCTTTAATCAAATAAGGAGGAGGATGAAGTTTACTTTAAGAGAATGTTTTGATCATTTACAAAGTATACTGTTAGTACATCACTAGTAAACAGAATACATAAAGGTTTTTTGGTAATATACTTCAAGTACACATTCATAAACTGAAAAGTTGGCCAATTTAGTCCCAAGAAGTATTAAAAAGTACACTTGCAAGTATACTAGAAGTACATAGACATACGTATACTTACAAAAGTTTAAGTATACTTAAGTATACTTAATAAAATAAACTTTAGGTGTACTTTATGTATAGTACAATGTTGAAAATAATAAAAATGAAAAGAAGGTGTGTCCAAACTTTTGACTGGTAGTGTAAACTTACATCCTGTAATTTTTTCATGTGAGTGTGAGAAGGTTAAAAAAAAAATTCTAAATGCACAATGTGAAGGATATTTTTATAACAACTTACAACTGTTGATTAACTAAACAATTCATTGGAAATTTCAGGTTTACGTTTAAAGCTGATAACTTTCTAAGTTTATAAGTAGAGTTTAGTCATAAAGGGCATAAAAACACGTATCTTTTATTCATGCCAACAAACAAATTCTGAAGTTTTAACAGTAAAGTGTTGATCACAAGTTCTAATGAAAAGTCAAACTGAAATTTTAAGTTACATTGAGAGTTACATTCTTGGTGTCACACTTCACATGTCTGGGTTGTTACACTGAAGAGGCATTTCCCTTACTAAACTTCTCACGTTGCCTCATTTAAATTAATGTCACATTTTCCAATATTTCACAATAAAAGAGGACTCAAGTGGTCTATAAAAGTCTTTTTCTTTCTTACCCAATTAATTATCTAATGACCGCTCACGACTTCATGTATGATAAAACAGGTAACTCTGGCAAATTATGCTAGTCTGTTTGTTTGTCTGTTTGTTTGTTTGTTTGTTTGAGCTGTGAGAGGAGATGCCATCTGTGCTCCCTTGGAGAGTATAAGGCCAAATATATGAGCTAACTGCTCTGTTCTGAATATAATAGGGATGGCGTAGGTGTAGGTATATCCCTAGGTCATCGTAAAGGTTCATGGCCATTCATCAAACTCTATTGTGCTTAACATATAATACAGTCTTCAACATATTGAGGTTTACTAACAAGGAGGTGTCATTGTTCAGTCTTCATTCTCGTTACAGTATCTTCGGCTTTCTTTATTTGGTTTCTTTTAGAAAACAGTAAAGACTTTATTCATATTTCTAAATCAATGTTATTTGTTTTCTTTATGTTTGTCCATGACAAGTTTAGTATCATTAATTGCGTTTTGGTTACCATTTGGAGTTGTGTGATGCATTCTACACAAATCACTTTTTCAGCACGCATTAACTGTGACTTGTTTTTGGAATACCTGTCAAAACAAGTCCTAAAATCATAGCTAATGGCAAAGTTGAGATTTGGCAGGACAAAATGATTCAATGGCACTGCTTGAAAGCAGAAAAGCAAAACGGTTTGAGATTAGAGGGCGGATGGAAAAGGGTAATCAACCCAGAGTTTGGACTTCAAAGAGAATTTTTCAAAGATGTGCTGACACGGCAGCAATGATGCTACGCATGAAAAACAGAGGGCATAAAAACTTTTCATTTTATTGTTCAGTTCTGACCTCATTTAGTGTGCTTTCAATGAAGACGTTCTTCAAATGATGTAGAACAGACTTTTAATGCTGTATCTCACCACTGTGTGAGTGGCTGAGAGTCAACAGTTGATTGAAACCAGCTATAGGACTTTTAACATATGTAGTAGACTGGAAACATGGTTCAAGCCTCATTGCACTCTGTCTGCTCCATGTCCTGAGTGGATGTTTGGTTCACTGGGCCATGACATCTTGTCAGATATGACTGGTGCAAAAGGCTATTTCACAAATAACCAAAGAAACCACAGACAAAGAACGATGGGGTGATAGGAGGAGAAGGAGTTGGAAAAGCAAGGGATGGGAAAAGAATGAAGAGAATGACCTTATGGATTATCTTTCCTTATATCTAACAAGACCACCTACACACAGGGATGCAGACCATTCATCCCGGAATACAACTCATCCCAATAATAACCTCACCAGGGGTGCAGGAAAATAGCCTGCCCTCAGCTCGTTGCACTGCTCCCCTCAGTGCGAAACGGGCTGAAGCAGCAAAGAAAATTAAATTGGAAGTTATGGAAGCTGCGTGTGTGTCCTTCAGTGCTCAGACTTGGCCTGGCTAATGTAACTTCCTAGGAGGGGTATGTGTGTGTAATACAGCTGAAGTGCTGATGGGGGTTAAAACTAGATTTTAGGTTTAAGGTTAGAGTTAGGTTTAGATTGGGGTTAGGGTAAGGGTTGGGATAGACATTTAATTGTGATGGTTGGAGTTATGGTAGAGAATGCATTATATTAGACAATAGACAATATTGTGTCTGTGTGTGTGTGCGTGGGTCTGCAGTACGGAGCCAAAAGAGTTTGATTTGTTTAGTGCATGGATTTCCATAAGACATTATTTTAATTATATTTAAGTGTGGATCATATGTGGTTAAACAATCTTAACACTGACTCTTAAATTTGAATGTTTTGCATGTGTTGAACAGCAGTGATAAAAATGGGAAACTAATGGGAAATGCTTTTAAGTTTACAACATTCCTGATGAGGCTCCAGACTGATGAATCTGCCACACTGCACTCATGATTAAGTTAAAAAGATTGTGTTGCACACAAGGAGCACTGAATTTGATTAGTATGGGGTTTTACCAAGCACACAATCCAAATTTGTAAATAGTGAATTCATAACCATATTGACGAAAATCATTCACAAAATCAGTTTACATGTCACAGTTGATTTGTCTTCTGCATTTACAATATGCATTTCATGACCAAATTTCATTTTCAAATTAAACTACAAACTAAGTCTATAGTATAGCAGATGAAGCTTCAACTAAATAAATAAACCAGCTGTTCTATCACTGCTTGTATCACGACATTAATTTGTTACATGATAAACATGCTTTAGTGTATGACCAATCAACCTCAGGTCTTTTTTTCTAGTGATCAAAGCTCATCAGTAAATCTTGTATTTGTATCGTGAATATTTGTGTTGTGCACATCACTATACATTTCAACTATAGTGATTAAATTATATAGAGTGAGATTTGAAGTGTAATGCAAATTCAAGATTGTTCAGTACATGCAGCAGGTGTTAAATAAATAAATTAGGGCAGGCTAGGGTAATGTACTTCTTTTTTTCTTTTGGTAAGAAAGAATGTTTTAGACACCTGCTCAGGGATCTTGGTGAATTAATGAGACTTTGCCAGGGCAAAGGTGCTTAAGTTATTGGATTTTGGCACCACAGTGTGTACATGGATCGAGATGAGATTTTAGATGTGCTTTGAGACTTCCTCAGCAAAAAAATTGATATGCTAAACAATATTTGCTTTAGTCTGACACACCTTAAGGGTTGATGACAAAGTTCCAATGTCAAAGAAGAGAAACTAAAAATTAGCAGAGCTTTGTCCACACATACAGAGCCTTTCTATTTCCATCTCCTTTTTGAATTCCTCCTTATTTTCATCCCTTTCCTTATGTGTCTTCTATAAAAACAAATAATGAATGAATAATGAAGTTTTGGTGAAACATGTTTATTTCTGTAATTCATTGTTATTAGCCTATTACTATAAATCAATAAAATTATTTAAGAAAATAAAACATTCCTGTTCCTAAATAAGAAACACAAAGCTGCAAAAAGACACAGGATTACTTTCTGTCTCATTCATTTTGATTGAATTATGCACTGCTTTTATTAATAGCCACAGAATTGCAAGGAGGTGGTTTTAGTTGATGGCAGACCACAACTGTCACACTAAGGACCCAAGTGTCACTCTTCACTGGTATTTAGAAATAAGTAGTGTGCTGACATTTTAATGATATGTTCATGTTGACAAAAGTCAATTTTGACAGAAAACATAACTCAGTTAGTGTTTATTTGCAATTCCAGTTTTCTGTATAGCAACTGTGAAATGTAAAAAAAAACACTTAGGAAACAGGATTTAAAAAAGCACATTCCAATGTTGTCAAATTTATTTAGAATTTTTGTTTATTACAAGCATGTGCTTGGAAAAGGTTTTTCACAAGGTTTTTCCTTCCATCTGCCACAAGAGAAAAGCATTTATACACTCATTTAGCTTGTAGACTTAAACGCTTTGGGAACACTCTGTAACACTGTTACCTTCTGTGTGATCATCTTCGCTGTAGAAGGCACATTTTCCATCTCTATATTCAGAGACAGGCAAGAGGAAAATGCTCTGAGACATTTGGGAGGTAAGAGAAAGAGAGAAAATACTCTGAGAAAACACATAGGTTGCTTAAGTATTAATGCTTGACATTCCTCAGCCAGATTCACAGTGGCATCGTTGTGTGTGAGGAGGTGACATTCAAGAGAGTGGGTTGCAATAACACTCCATGTGAAAACACACATCCTGTGTACACTCGCTGTCATTTTGAATGACATGTAGGCTGGGAGGACGGCTGCTGTCTGCTCCATACATTTCCATGCATTTTCATGGAATTAAAAGCTTCCTGTCAGCTTAAAGGCAATGATGGAAATGTAGTTGTTCAGATATATGGCCGTGTATTTCTTTGGCTCTGTATGAATAAGGGCCGAGAAGGCTAGAAATTATGGTGATGATGACACGTTGCACTTGAATTATTTATTTTATTGATTCTGAGATTTTAAAATGATGGTATGATAGTTATGACTGTGCAAACTTATCTATTGCAATAAATCTATTTCTTCTTGTATTTTTTGGATATTTGTCCTCAAAAATGGTACAATTGCTCTTCTCACTCACTTGTTTTTCACACACATAAATAAATAAATAAAATAAATCCCTCACAAAACCATTCTTACCAACCAGAGTCCATAAATAAATGAAGCTTTAATCTTCAAAATAAAATCTAGTTACAAGAACATGTCTTTGCAGGCAGCAGAAACTCTATCACCAGACAATGATTGGATAGTTGCCAGAACTGAGCAAAGATCAAAGATAAGGAGATCTTAAGAGTTGTGTTTTTTGTTTTATTTTTACAGTCATCAGTTCATTTAAACTGTGAAAACACTTTTTTTAAATAAAATGTTTAATAAAACATGTAACCAAATATTTAATCAGATCTCCCTGGATGACCTGATTAGTCCATTAAGCTACATTTATTAAGGACATCAAGAGAGAAAGTTCATGACTAGATAAGTCAATGACACAAATATAGACACTACATTGTAGAAGAATATTACGTTCCCTACGGATAATAGAACACAGGTTTTTGTAATTACCATGACAGAGGGAATTATATTTAGTGATTTCACACCGTAGGTATATTACACAAAGTAATTATCCAGCTAATTATCTAGTAATACAACATTATTTTTATTACTGTACACTACATGTGATGTATACCATAGGGAGAATGTATGAACATGTTTATGTTTCTATCTTTTGTTGTTCATTGCCATATCCATGTCTAAGTATTAAACAATGGATTATGGTTGGCATTATAACATTTCAGCTTGTAAGCCTGATAAAGGATAAATGTCAGTCCCAGTTTCTGTTTTGGTAAACAGATGTCCTTTCAAAGTACTTGAAAACACATTTTTGCTGTTTCAGGTTGTATGACACAGAGATAGAGGCAAAGATGAGAGTACAAACAAGTGTTTGTTTTTGCGTCACAGTCAACACAAACAAGGAAAGGAATCAAAAAGATGGTAAAGTCACTGAATGTTCCTAGAGACACCGTTAGAAGCATAGTTTGCAAGTTTACACTTAACAGTGGCTACACTACCTGAAGAAAAAGGAAGTTAGTAAGGGCTGGAACCAGATTACTCAGGAGGCACTTAGAAAAAAACCTGCAAGTGACTACAAAAGACCTGCACCCCTGAGGCTTCAGTTTGCACAATAAGGTGTATACCAGAACTCCAAGATGATGATGATTTTAACATGCTCAAAATCATATAAATAAGCCACAGAAGTTTAGGAATTGTGTTGTCTGGAGTTCTGTGGAACTAGTTTGGCCTATGTGTCTAGAAGAATGAAACATACAATCAAAAGAACCTCTACCTGCAGTATATGGTGGTGGTATGGTAATATGGTAATACTCTGGCACTGGAAACCTGCAAGATACATTAGATTAGAACATCATAAAATGTCACTTAAGGAATCTAATGTTTGGGTGTCATTAGGCCTTCTAACAGCGAAGGTTGTTTTCTATCTTTAATCAAAAGAAATAGTTCTTTAATATGAAAGTATACTTTAACGTTCTCATGTTCAGGTTTTGTTATGCTCTCTCTCAAAACCCTTCCCTCACTCTTAAAATGTCCCTGCTCGCACTCAGATTTGCTCTTTTCCTGACCAAATGCTACACAGTCTTGTTGAGCTAGAAGAGACCTGATATGCTACCAACATTATTAAAATACAACCTGGACATCTGTGTGTATAGTTCAGATTTTAGTTTATGCAACGTTGCAATGTGAAAGTTCAAAATGCATTGCCATGTCCCTCTATAATTTATATGTTCTTTTAATTTTACTGTTCTGGTGTATAATGTATGTTTATGTATTTTCTGTCTTAATATGTTCCTTGCATATAAAGATGAGGACCTGACAAACCACGTTTGTTGGCGCCGTGCAGCCTGGAGACAACATGAGCTTGTGAAGAGTTTTTATGGTTTAGCCAGATTGCTGCTGTCTTTAAAGGTTAAGTTTGTCCAAAAACTTCTGTGGATCTGTTTATAAAAAATAGACGAAATTCCTTCCTATTTGATGATGTTTTTAACAAACCCTTGAATTAAACCTGACAGCCAACACTTCTTATTTCACTGTGGTTGCCATCCGAGCCAGAATAATGAAAACTGTCTTACTGAACTGAGAAATGTTATAGTAACAGTCCTGTAATACAGGTCAACGTTAATTTTGGTTATGTGTAGTATAAGGCAGTCTTGGAACCAGCAGTAGTATTAACACCTAGATATGTACATATAAAAAAAATCCTAAATATAATTATTGTATCCAGCAACTGTATGTCATACAAATTTATTGATCCCACAGTGGGGAAATTCAGTTGTTACCAACAGCTACACAAATGACAGGTGTAAGAAAAGGTGTAAGAAAAACGGAAAAAGGTTAAATTCAATACTATTTTAATAGTGTTGTCTATGTAAAAATCCAAGTGGGAGTAGGGACATTTTGAGTGTGAGGGAAGGGTTTTGAGAAAGAGCGTATCAAATTCCAAACATGAAAATGTTAAAGTATGTTCTCATATTAAAGAACCATACTCTTGATTAAAGATAGAAAATAACCTTTATATCCAACAGGCCAATGATCCAAGGCCCAGCACTTCTGACTAACCATGCATAGCAACAACAAAATGCTGTATGAAGAGCTGAAGACAACTGGGGTGTTGAAGGGGCTGAATAATTTTGAGGCTGCATTAGTCATTATCTGCATTCTGCTGTAATCTGTACGTACTGAACTACTTGTGAGAGATGCTACTACAAACAACACAACATCATAAATGGTTCTTAATATAACTTATACCATATTCTTAACTAACACTGTATGCTATGACTTTCATTCTCAACTAAGCAAATAAACCATTCCAATAAAATATTGAATATTTGTTGTTTTTTTTGTTTTGTTTTGTTTTTGTTTGTCCCTCTATTCATAGCCACACAGTGCCAGTGCACAGTGGTGATTTAGGATAATAGTGAATCCAATTCTAATTCTGCCCAGTGCAGCTTAAAGATATATTAGATTTGCAGATATTGGAAATAGTTTTCATACTTGTACCTTGGAGTAAAATGTAACAAGAATTTATTGCATATGCCACTTGCTTTAAGGAAACACTATAACTTTTGTACCACTAAAAGGCTGTGGCATATTGTGAAATTGTGATTTTTTTTTTTTTATGGACCATTACTCTTAATTTATTATGAGCCAGATGCTAACATTAACCAAATATCAACCTTTTGTGTAGTATAAAGAAAACCAATAACTATTTTGCTTTAAGCACATTGGAAAACCAGTAAAATACAGCATTAGGCACCTAGAACAAAAC
>OMLM01001873.1:8902-35989 GCA_900302695.1 Helostoma temminkii | reverse complement strand
TTATATGAATATTTTATATTAACATAAACAAATACTAAAGCTTCAACTACAATGTTATGTTCTGTAATGTTCAAGGACTTTTATTTTTTCTTGGGATTAAATTGACCCATTTTTAAACTTTCATATATACTACTAGTTTACTATGGTTTATTAGTGATATACTAGTCAAAACATTCTTCTACATTTTGAATATTGTTTAAATATTTCCATACAGTATGAATTTGTCTCAGATTACTGTGCTCAAGCATCACAACAATTTGTTATAAATTATTTGTTTATAACATTAATAGTTATTTGTGTACTGTTAGTAAGTTAAACCCCTGAAAGGAATGCTGGGTATTTCTATATACTTGCCAGTATACTTAAGTATAAGTACAAGTGGAAGCTAAGAATACTTTGTATAATAATATTTTGTATAATTGTCAGTACACACCAAGTAAATATAACTTTGTCTAGTATATCTCTGATAAGTATATAAAAAGTAATCTTATCTAATCTTATTTTTAGTTCAAAAGAGGTATTCTAATGATATACTTAACATACTTTTGTATTTTTATTCACCACATAAATTGCCAGTGTGATACTACAGAGTGCAAGAGTGCTAAACTCACCACTGGACTGTTGTCCCACATATATGGCAGGTGAGGTGACTGTAGCGTTGGGTAGCGGCTCTGTGGCCTCTCTCCTCACTCTTTGGGCACAGTTCTGTTGAAAAAGAATAAAGATTAACAAATGTACATAATGTACAGTACCAAATCATTAACCTACTGTCTCAAAGTTTCTTGACAGGCAAATTCATGCTTACAGGTAATAATGAGTTACAGGTGGACACCTCACAGAGTCTGGTGGCGCAGTGCAGGTAGAAAGTGGAGACTGACATGTTTTTGTGCTCTACAAATCTGAAGGCCTCAAAGGAGAACTGTGCCCTCTGAGACACCCCATTGAGGTCCACCTTAGTCTGTGCATCACGTGTGCACCTGTGAAAAAGAACAAGCTTGTGTCACTGAACATGAGGGAGTAAAAAGAGTTGAATTGGTGTTGTGGTTAAATATATGAGACTCACCCAACAAAAAGGTCATAATAGTTAGTAAACATGGGATATGAAGTTATTGTGGCGTAGCATCTGTCTAGCAGCACATTGAACCTTTGAGGAGAGACAGGTGCATTTTATGTATGTTTTCATATTAAAATATAGTAACTTATGGTTTATAAGCTGGCTAAACTCAAATACCTGTCAGTTAGATTGGTAGCTTTAACAGAAACATATATCTTGGTCTTCAGGTTGAGTCCTGTTTTGGGGATAATCAGGGGCTCTTGATACTGGCTATCCTGTTCCACAGAAAGGTGAGAACAAAGTCAGGTTACAACATATAACGCTTTCTGTCCACTGTTAAAAGCCAGAGTAGGCCTCACTTTGTAGAGCTGCATGCTCAGAGTGCTGACGAAGCTTCCATTGTTGTCTCGTATGGCAACATTCACACCTGATCTGTATGAAATAAAGAAAGGTTCATATTATGTACTTGGCTGAGTAAAAAGGTGGTTCAATCCTGCTAATTTCTCAGTTAGGGTATAGTTATCAAGTAGCATAGAGTACTCACACGTCCACTTCTGTGTTGTTCAAGAGATACTGTAGCGGATAGCGGCAGGAGAACAAGTACAGGAGCTGCGATCGATAGGTGATCGCACCGGCAGCGGGGTCTGTGGAAGTAACATAGCCAGAAATATTGACGGACTGGATATTCGAGAAGTCAGCAAATGCTCCACTCCCAAGCTCACTGGTAATCTGTTTTAAAAAAAGAAACACATGTGTCAGTAAAAAGTTAGTGTAGATTTTTATTTGAATGCCAGATGTTCCTGTAAATCTGGTGTGAACAGTTCAGCCTCCTAGAAACTGTGTTCATGTACTACTAAACTGTTAACTTTGTGGTGGCAAATGAAGTTATATTCATAGGGAACAGAAGAAACATCAAGGCTGGCATAAAACTGTAACTGTAAATGATCTCAATGTACACTGAAAAAATAAAACCGTGACTTTAATAAATAAAATTACATAAAGTCAAGGTTCAAGTTTCATGAAATTGTGTTAATAATGATAATATACTGTTATGATAATAACAGTAATAATGCTGTTGGCACAACTTGGGATTGTGCTGCCAGAGAATATATTTAGCTGGAAAACAAAAACATTGTCTTTGAACATTTTTCTACATGTCCTTTACATTATTAGAAAATATGCTTCTAAATGTATTTGCTGTTGCAAATACAGTGTCAGTGTGTAAACACAATTTCTAGGAGACACTGTTTCCCAGATAATGTAAATAATAAGTAAAGTAATGATGAAGAATACCTTATAGCCATTCCCGCATTCAGAGATGGAAGTTTCATTCAAGCGGATTCTGAATTTTAACACTGGTGGGACAGCGTTCCAGTCAGCAGTCCCAAAACACGCTGGGTTGTTGAGCCGATTATTGAGAACCAGCAGAGATTCGTTGTAAAGAGCTTGATACACTGGGCAAATGTAGATTTTCAGCTCTATAGATTGAGTTCCACATGTTACAGTTATGTCCGAGTTCTCTGAAAGAGATAGAAGGACAGGCTGTAAATCAAACCACAGTGGGTGTGAAAATAACGGTGACTAAAAAACACATGATAAAGCTGTCACAAACCTGGAGGTCTATTCGTATCACTAACAATGCAGGCTTCTGGCATCTGGGCCTCGGTTCTCAGAAATAGCCCCAGCAAGCACACAAGGATGATCAGCCTCATTGTTCTGTGCGTGAATCTGTGAGAAAACAGAGAAACAATGGGAACTAAAGGTGTTCTTCATTGTCTTGTGATAGTGCTTTGATAGAAAACTTGTTAGCTTGTATGAATTATTTATATCTAATTCAACTGTTAAAATATCCTGCAAATGTGGGAAAATCTAAACCAAAAAAAAGCTTATAAGGTATTTAAGCCCTTTATGCAATGTACAATAAGCCGTATGTGGAATTAGGCAAAAAATAAAAGACCCTAAAATTCAGCTGTATCTTTTTTCAATACATAGTGAAACAACTAGTTACTTCTTGATAAACATATCTGTCATTTCAGATCAGATAAAGACTTGCAGAATAATGCTGAATATGTAAATTTCAAAACAACAAAAATAACAAATGCCAAAATTATTATCATTATATATATCATAGTTAAAGTAAAAAAAACAAACATAATTTTACTTAAACCTAAATATAATAATAGTCTTCTTTATACAACATACTATAGTGCATATAGCAAACATAACCAGTATTAAAGTACATAGAAACAGGGTGATAAAGCTATCCCAGAGACTCACCTGTAACTCTTTATTTAGCATCTTGCTGTTGGCTCCCACAGCTCCCCCATTTATACTGTTGGACCCATGAGGGTGTGTAAGGGACACACCACCACCCCCCACCTCCACGAAATATAATCTCGGGCCTAAAACATCATCATCTTTCTGAACATATCTCAGACATTTTGAAAGCAAATAATAAGTCGTCTAAAATAACACAGTAAATAACACATCTCAATTGGACCTAGCTCATCTTCTGTTTATGAAAGTTTGAATGAATGAAGTAGTTTGGCATGACTTCGTGTAAACGATTATCCAGTTGTGCAACAAGTACAGACAAATAACTTGACTGGAACTACTGATATTAGTTGTACTTCCCTACAACTGAAAGACTGTTATATTCAATTTAGTTCATATTTATGTATTTTTAACAATACAACTATATAGAATTATACAGAAATCCAAACAAATCTCACCTGAACAAGCAGGTGACACTGATGTGAGAAAACTCCCTTATATTGAAGAAACCTCCAGCAGAACCAGACTCTCCCTTATGAAAAAGAAGTATACTTAAAGTTTATACTTAAGTATACATCAAGTATATATAAGTATACAAACATACATATCTGTGTACTTCTAATATACTTGCAAGTATACTATTTTAATACTTCCTGGAACTAAATTGGCCCACTTTTTAGTACACAGAAGTACACTTGAATATACTACAAACAGACTGCATAACACACTACAAACATATACTGTCAGTTTACTAGTGATGTAATAATAGTATAGTATAATAATATTAATATACTTTCTAGATGATCAAAATGTATGTAAGTTTATAACTTAACAATTAATTACAGACCATACTTAGTCTGTTTAAAAGGCAAAACACCTTGTCACACAGCAATTTGTAACAAATTATTAATTTATAGCCTTAATAATTGTTTGTTTATAAAGTTAAACCACTGAAATGCAAGCTGGGTATTTCTATATACTTGTTAGTATATTTAAGTATATTTCACGTATACTCCAAGGAGACTTTTTTTGTATACTTGTCAGTTTACAGCAAATATACTTAAATACTACTTTGTATGATATACTACTGATAAGTACATAAAAATAAACTGAGAATATACTTGCTCTGGTAAACTTAAAAGATGTTTACTATTAGTATACTTGAATATACTTCTTTTTCGTAAGGGCAAGGTGGGTGGCCATCTGCCTCAACCAACTGGGGTGAATGGGAATGGAAAAAGAACAACAATAAAAACAATAAGCAGGAGACAAAATTTTGAAAGCAGCCCAATTACAATATCAAAAGCTATGACATAGTTAGATTGTTACAGTGATACTGATACATCAGCCTGTTAGCAGTATTTTCCTTTTGTACACTTTGGAGCTTAGGGGTCACCATCGTTTTGTAGAAGGGTTACAGGATAAATAGGAGATGATTTCTATCATTCACCTGCTTCAAAAGAAGTGAAAACAAAGTAATACACAGATTTGGCAAGAAGTTGTTTTAATAAAAACAAAAGATAGATATCTGAAATAATACAAAATATCAAGAAGATATTTATAAAAGGTTTAAACATTTTAAACAGTGCACTGTACTTTAAATGCTTATATCTAATGCTTATTTAGGACCTAAACATTGTTAATACTCAGAACTAAATGGTTTCTTTCTATAACTGCAGGTGAGAATTTCCTAATTAACATTTTAAATTATTATATGACTTTGACAATTATTAATATATTTAATAAATGAGTTGGATTCAACAATATGAAATGATTAACCACATTTTCTGGATTTAAAATGTTCAACTTCCTGTGAAGTAATTGTAACTACAGTAGTGTTAACAGTGTTATTGAGCTCAGAAATTAATTTAAAAATAATAATTTATCTTTTGCGCTATGGCCACTTTGTGTGATTGATATTGAAAATGTCAGCTCTTGTTGCTACAGTACATTTACAATAGTTAGTTTGAAACATTTTAAGTAATGCATCAGCAAGCATAAGATTAAGTTTAATATATAAGAATAATGTTATGTAATAGAAAATCACTTAAATGAGTCTTGAGTATGGACATGCAGACCATGTGAAACCATTATGTATAAACACAAACAATGTTTCAAGTAATGTTTTTAGGCCTATGAAAGAGCACAATCAGTGATCTGATCACAAGTTTTCTCTGTGAAGATCTTTTGATGCGATAAAAGTCTCATTATTGTCACACAGTGAGAATTTTGTAAGAGATCAGTTTTTGTTATGGCCTCGGGCTGTTATTTTTGTGCTGGTGCTGTTTTGTACTGCAAATAAAAGACACACCTATCTGAGAGATTTCCAAAGTCTTTTGTGCAGCATCATGACACGGAAGGGACTTGAGTAACTTGCGTCCCTAAAGGATAAAACCACAATACAACCTCAGGGTACAGCCTGAAAAAGATGCCTGCTAGATTACTTTAGATGGATCCAGTGTCAAATGCCAGGTTTAATCTCTCTTTTGTTGTTTAAATAAGCATTTGTCTGCAAGGAATGCCATCAGCGTTACTAAGGGCACATTTCTTTAAAACTTGGACGAGCAAACAGTAATTGTGGTTGCTTGAGGGAAACATTAACCTAATACAAGGCCAGCATAAATTTAGGTCAGAACCTATGATCAAAAACAAACAATCAGTGTTAAGAACCTAAAGTGGCATGATGTTGTAGCCCAGACACATTACCTGGGGAAAAAGGTGGCAAATATTGGGCATATATTGCAGGTTTTGAGGGATTTCAATTCATAGATTCTAGGTCTTATTACAGATAAGTCTCAGCATAGGTATGACGATCTTTCCGTCTCTGTGCTACTGCAGAATACTTCACTCATATCTTTTCATTCTGTAATAATCAAATTCAAGGGAATCACACCAAATTCCCATACTATGAAAAACTAATAATACAATACAGATTCTTTCACTTTTACAGAACATAGTTTTTAAGAAAATTTAAATAAGATCTTACAAACTGCACCAAATCAATGTGCTCAACTTTCTATGTATGATGTCTTTTCCTCACCTAATAATAACTGATAAATTAGCAGGCTATGTAAATATACCTGGTATAATGACCATCATACAGCTATGTGTATTACAAAGATCTAAAGATAAATGTGGCCTTTCTCTTCTTATCTTAAAAATTTACCTCCAATCCTTTTAACTACATCCCAGTAGGATTTGGCTTAATAAACACTCATCAGACTCATGAGGCATTTAGAGGAAAATCTGGTATGTTGTATTCTCCAGGTTAATAAAGAATGACCGCATGCTACATTTCAACCCATTACTGCCAACACAATTAAAACCTGGGTAGAGAAAGTTTTGAAGATGGATCTTAAATGGCAGTATAACTCCCCCATGTGGCATAACAATATGTCTTCAAAATCATCAGTTAGATTGCTGACTTAACTAAATGCTTAACTTTCAAGAACCAAAGGCACAAGTTTAAACATAAATATAGAATTTCCAGCTTTTGTGCTTTTCTAAACTATATTCAGTCATTTTACCTTACTCATAGACAGACTCCAGTCCCATTCTAGCCAGACCTCAATGGGAAATTAAAGCAAGTAGGATCCATCTGACAACAGTTTAGATGGGA
The DNA here is from genome assembly GCA_900302695.1 of Helostoma temminkii. Taxonomy (NCBI): domain Eukaryota; kingdom Metazoa; phylum Chordata; class Actinopteri; order Anabantiformes; family Helostomatidae; genus Helostoma; species Helostoma temminkii. The sequence goes on along the minus strand of OMLM01001873.1, from coordinate 29,042 downwards.
TTGGAATACGTTTGTGAGAGATTTCAGTTTGGGATTTTTAATATATTTTGTCACTATAAGTGCATGTTAATGGGCAAAATTACAAATTTAGAAATTTTAAATTAAATGCGTAAAGTGAAAGGGTCTGAATGCTTTCTGAAACAAATGTATATTGTTCTGAAATTTCTAAACTTTAGGTTCACACTTTGGTTACTACACAGTTTCCACAGACCAAGAAGCAAAATCCATACCCAAGCTATCAGTGATAGGGTAGTCTAGCTTTACTTTATTAGGTAACATTAAGAGTTACTGTCATTGTAAAACCCTACAGATCTTTGTTTGTTTCAGCAAAAGGTAGTTTGCTTCATTTGAGCCATGTTTAGATAATGTCTGATTATACGCTATACTGCTCCAAAAAATAAAGGGAACACATAATCATTCCAATGTAAGCCTAAGTCCATCACACTTCTGGGATATCAACCTGTTCAGTTAGGAAGCAACACTGATTGTGAATCAATTTCACCTGCTGTTGGATAGAACAGACAGCAAGTGGAGAATCAGAGGCAATTATCAAGACAATCCCTATACAGGAATGGTTCTGCAGGTGGTGACCACAGACCATTTCCCTGTCCTCCTACCGCCCCCTCCATGAGACAGGAGGAACAGGAGGAGCACTGCCAGAGCCCTACAAAAGACCTCCAGCAGGCCACTAATGTGCATGTTTCTGCTCAAACTGTCAGAAACAGACTCCATGAGAGTTGTATGAGGGCCTGATGTCCACAAGTGGGGCCTGTGCTCAGAGCCCAACACCGTGCAGGCCAACTGGCATTTGCCAGAGAACACCAGGAAGCGCCCTGTGCTCTTCACGGACGAGAGCAGGTTCACACTGAGCACATGTGACAGACATGACAGAGTCTGGAGACACCGTGGAGAACATTCTGCTGCCTGCATCATCCTCCAGCATGACCAGTTTGGCGGTGGGTCAGTGATGATCTGGGGAGACATTCCCTTGGAGAACCACACAGACCTCTATGTGCTAGCCAGAGGTGCCCTGACTGCCATTAGGTACCAGGATGACATCCTCGGACCCATTGTTAAGACCATATGCTGGTGCAATGGGCCCTGGGTTCCTTCTGATGCATGATAATGCTAGGCCTCATGTGGCTGGAATGTGTCAGCAGTTCCTGCATAATGAAGGCATTGAGGCTATGGACTGACCTGCCCGTATGGACTGACTTGGCCATACCTGAATCCATACGAGCACCTCTGGGACATGTCTCCTTCCATCCACCTATGCCACGTCACACCACAGACTGTCTAGGAATTGACTGATGACCTGATCCAGGTCTGGGAGGAGATCCCTCAGGAGAACATCCGTTGTCTCATCAGGAGCATGCCCAGATGTTGTAGGGAGTGCATACAGGCATTCCCCTATGTAATGAATAAAGATTTTCAACTGGAGATTTCATTCATCAAGATCTAGGATGTGTTGTTTAAGTGTTCCCCTTATTTTTGGAGAAGTGTATATCCTTTACCTTATGCAACAAAGCCAGGTGTGTAAATGACACCCACAGCCTTGTCAGAAATAATAGACTGATAGAATAAGCTCTCAGTGGACACAAAGGAGTAACCAAACTTGTGTCGTGCTTCTATAGGACACTAAAGGCAGTTAACTATGCATCCACTAAAATGTCTCTAGGGAACATGTAAGTGAAAAATAAAGTTTTGAACTTGCTAAATGACTTCACACGAGACCACAGCGCAGAGGCAATTCCTTCCTACCCCTGTCATACTTGAGTTTATTTTATTATCCTGCCTTTTCGCATCTAGACCTGCTGATTGATTTTACCTAAAGCCAAAAACTCCTGCAAGCTTAAAGACATGTGTGAAATTTTAAATTGATGACCTTTGCCAAACATACTGTATGAAAAAAAGGCATTGTCTAATACTTTTAGATCATATATGATGTTACAGTTTCCTTTCTTTTGTTTCTATTGCACCTTTACAGGGTCAAATGAACTGGAAACCAGTCTGCTGAAATGTTTAGTTCAGCCTCACAATAGGTTTCTTTTCAACAACTCCTGTTGACTGTAATTACACCATGTTGTACAGTGAGTCACACTATCAAAGCAACACATCCAACACCTGAGCAGCGTCATAATATATTCTGTGACAGTGACATAGGGTGAGCCCATTTTTCGAAGGTCAGACCAGGACACAACTCTTGTACTAAATGGTAAACCAATATCCATGTTTGTTATAAAATGATCTGTGATGTGAGATATTCATTTTAGCGATACACTCTAATCTCATGAGTATTTGGTGTTTCCCTTCCAATTTGTTTTAGTGCTATCATTTTCAGTATGATGATGCTTGAGGTTAAGTGGGCTCTTTCTTTTTATATAAAAAAGGCTGAATAACACCTCTCTTATGCACCATTGTGGGATTATAACTGCTGATTGATATTTTAGATTGTAGGTATAGTCCACTCAACCATGCATACATAGTTACGCAGTATTGTTGTTCTGTTGCAAATGATTTGATTTATCCTCCATTATCATTTAGATGGCTCATTGCTTTTTCAACTTGAATTGTTCAGTTTATAGAACATCAGAAAGTCATCACAGGTCATCAGCCAAGCACAATGCAATTGTTGCAGCACAAAGAAGTGTGTTCATGTGCCCAGGATGCAATAAAGTACTATTTTTATTAGTATATTTTTAATGTTGTTCATCCCACTAAGTATTAATATTATAAACAAGACAGCAGTGGGGGGCCCAGAACTTAAATATAGCCCTGGACCATATGGAATCGGACTCCGGCAGCGCTAATGTCAACCGCTTATCCACGGCTCTAAAGGGGTGAATTTATTTTTATGAGGCTAAAAAATACTTACGGGGGGGAAAGCCTCAATTCTCTGCTTTAAGATGACTTGTGAAAAAGGAAACTAAAAGTGCAGCAGTCAGCTAGTCACTGCCAGACATATGCCATTTTCCTGATAGCAACTGCTGTGGAAATGTGCGACCAGTATTTTTAATTGGAGGCAGCGAAAGTGACGCTAGCGGATTGGTCAGAACCGCTCCTCCTGCGTTCTAGAGAGTTCTGAGTGACTGTTGATTAGGAGGCGCCGCCGCTGGACGCGCACAAACACGCTGACAGTGACAGTGACGGGCAGCGGGGAGCGTCACCCTGAGAGCAGCTGGAGAAGAAGCCAGTGTGCTGTATTCATAACGGCCATTGAAACGTTAAATTAACGGAGGTGAGTATAGCCACACCAGGTGAATGATGTGTTGCAGCCAAATTAACTGGACACAGATGAGGCTAACAACTACGTGAACGTTAGCTGTTAACTGTTCTTTAACTAAAGTTACCTAGTTAGCTGAGTAACGGTTCACGCTGTGCGTCAACGGCTGCGACAGTTAGTTAACTTTTAACCAGCCAACGCTCATTGTTTGCTGTGTGTTTGTTAAACACAGTTTCGCGTCGTAACTTTTCTAACTGATGCTACAAGTTGAGCTGACTTTTTCTAAAATTACGATGCGTCAGTTCATGTTAAAGTTGCTGAGTTGTAGATGTAACGTGAAGTAGAGAACTGCAGGCACGAAGTCATGTTGCTAACGTTAACAGGCTCTTTAACTACTCTGTGCAGGCTTGAGCTTGCACTTCACACTTTTATGTGTCAAGTTGCGAATATTAGTGCCTGAAGAGGTGAATGTTACGTAACGCCTTGCAAACTGTGTGCGGTGGTAATGAAATGACAGGAATGCTCCAGAAAGGTCTCAGCCTCCAGGAATCAGACGTGACACGCCCTCCTGAGCTGGAGCTGTTCATACAGTAGCTGAGCCCAGTGATGCCCCCAGAGCCACAACAATTACAGCACTGTGCTCTACTGTGTGCTGCACTACATGTCAGAGGCAACTTCTGAGCGTAGATGGAAATCAGATGGCATCCAAATGTCATAAATCAACTTTTTTTTCTATGAGATTAGTGTTTTTTGTGCACATTTTCTACTGGATAATGTACTGCACATGTTTTTGAAAGGATAGGAGCCTTGGGAGCAGTATAAGTACTCATGTATCTGATGAGATATCTATATATAATACCTCACATTTACTGTAAAAAATATATTTTCATTACCAGGTGATCTGTTCATCATCATTTGGACAAAGACAACAGAAATTAGTTAGAACATATCCTGAGATCCCAGCGTCCAAATTGATGTGAACAACAAAACACATAAAAGAAGCAGCTTAGCAAGATGTACTGTGTCATCTAAAATGAGCGTTGTTAAAAAAACAAACATACAAAGCAGACAGCTGACACAACACTACAGAGGAGGCTGTCAGCACAGCCATACTCACAATAGATTACTGAACAACATTAGTAAAACTAGAGACGACATACCAGATGTCTTGCTTTTGTAAAGGGGTGTTTTATCACTGGGGGCCTTTGCAGACAGCTCTACCAGAGAAGCCTGCTCTGTAGTTGGTTGTAATGACCTTCCACATGGCTTAACATTAGGCTAACATTACAGTGTATTAATGGTCTGCAACTGTAGCAACAGTAAATATGGGGCCAGTTCCAAGAAATCACTGCTGTCTGAGTCACTGTGGCTGTGTTGCAAAGAGAGAACATTTTATTTCATGAGCTCAATATCCATATTTGGTGTGGTTTTATTCAACTAATTATCCAGATAAGTATGAACCCCATCTCAAGATTAGACCTTTCCCAATTTGAAACAGTATTTATTAACTATCTAATGTAATAGCAACTAGCAATGCCCCAGAGTCCCAGAGATAATTACTTCTAGCTCTTCTGTCTGGCTCATGCGCAGAGGTATTCAGCTTGCTGTCACATGAAAGACAGAACATACTGGAAAAGCTTGAATCAGATGTTTTTTTCTTAAAAAATGATTCAGACAATAAAACTTTAGGTGAATAGTTTCCTGCTGATCACCTCATCAGCTGAACAACTTAGCCATTCAGCTCTATAATAAAATGAAGTTCTGTCAGTCTGGTTGTTGTCAGGCTGCAGTAAAGCTGCTTCCCTGAGAAGGCCATTGCCTCCTTGTTGTCTGTTGCCATAATAAAAGCAGCCGTTGCCAAGCTGTCAGAAGTTGGGAGGCTTGAAAACAGGTGTCACCTCACAGCGATGGTTTGTTTCACCTTCTGTTTGAGCAGCTCAGACCCTGATAATAGCCCTATTACCACTACTACTACAAATGTGCATCATGATAGCCACCCAGAGTGTTTAGAGAGACCTTAAGCTACCCATGTGCCACATGTCCAGGTTTTCAGCTTAGTGCCACTATATGATTTACAACAAGTTAATTTCACATTCTCAGGAACCATGTCCAAGGGACCAGCAGTTGGCATCGACCTGGGCACTACCTACTCCTGTGTAGGAGTGTTTCAGCACGGCAAGGTTGAGATCATTGCCAATGACCAGGGAAACAGGACCACACCCAGTTATGTTGCCTTCACTGACACTGAGAGGCTGATTGGGGATGCAGCCAAGAATCAGGTGGCCCTGAACCCTAACAACACAGTATTTGGTATGGGACATTTTTCTAGACAAAATAATGATTCATTAGTAAAAATTTTGACGTTTATGTTTATTTGTATAATCTTTTATTGTCTTTCAGATGCAAAGCGTCTCATCGGACGCAGGTTTGATGACAGTGTTGTGCAGTCAGACATGAAACATTGGCCCTTTACTGTCATTAATGATAATTCACGCCCTAAAGTGAAGGTGGAGTATAAGGGAGAGACCAAGACCTTTTACCCAGAAGAGATCTCCTCTATGGTGCTGCTTAAGATGAAGGAGATCGCTGAGGCATACCTGGGAAAGGTACTTCTGCCTGCTCTACATTTTACAAACTTGCAGTGCTGCAGTGCCCCTTTTTTAACCTTTTTTTTTTCCACACATAAATGATTCATATCATCAAAAAATTGTAAGATTACACAAAGATGACCAAAGTAAATAGAAAATGCAGTTTTAAAATGATGATTTCATTTATTAATGGAAAAAGGCTGTCCAAAACTGCCTGGCCCTCTGTAAAAGTAATTGCCACTAAACCTAATAAATAAACAAACAAATAAAAATTTGGAAGGGCAAAAGAAAAATCAGTTATGCAACAGATGCTTTTGCACAGTGCTGTATATTTTGATCAGACAGTAACAGAAGGGGACATAAACAGAACATTGCTTTATACCCATCCTGTTCACTACAGTTCTGTTGTTTTAATGTAGAAGCAGAAAAATGTTAATACATTTCCATTAACAGCTGTGACTTAACGCTTCCTTCTTACAGACAGTAACAAATGCTGTCGTGACTGTGCCTGCCTACTTCAATGACTCTCAGCGTCAGGCCACCAAAGACGCAGGGACCATTTCTGGCCTCAATGTCCTTCGTATCATCAATGAGCCGACTGCTGCAGCTATTGCTTATGGTTTAGACAAGAAGGTAAAATCAGTCTCACATTGTGAGGAACAGTTTTTTGAGGCTGCAACATATAATTGTCTCTATGAACGATTATTCTGTTAAATAACTGTTTGACTGTTTTTCTGTGAAATTCCTGTAAAATCCAAAAAAGCTGAACAATACAGTCTCCATCCTTAATGATGTCTTCAGATGTCTTGTTTTTCCAACCAACACTCAAAACCCCAAAGGTTTGATACTTTTGTTAGATGAAATTTAATTAAATAATTTATAATTTCAGGTTGGATCTGAAAGAAACGTCCTCATCTTTGACCTGGGCGGCGGCACGTTTGACGTCTCCATCCTGACCATTGAAGACGGCATCTTCGAGGTGAAGTCCACAGCAGGCGATACACACTTGGGCGGTGAGGACTTTGATAACCGCATGGTGAACCACTTCATCTCCGAGTTCAAACGCAAGTACAAGAAGGACATCAGCGACAACAAGAGGGCGGTGCGTCGTCTCCGCACTGCTTGCGAGAGGGCTAAACGCACCTTGTCGTCCAGCACGCAGGCCAGCATTGAAATAGATTCTCTATATGAGGGCATTGATTTCTACACCTCGATCACGAGGGCCCGGTTTGAGGAGCTGAACGCTGATCTGTTCCGAGGAACCCTGGAACCTGTGGAAAAGGCTCTTCGTGATGCCAAAATGGACAAGTCTCAAGTCCATGACATTGTCTTGGTAGGAGGCTCCACTCGTATTCCCAAGATCCAGAAGCTGCTGCAGGACTTCTTTAACGGGAAGGAACTCAATAAGAGCATTAACCCTGATGAGGCCGTGGCTTATGGTGCAGGTACTCTCTTTTTTTTGCCCATAAAAAAAACAGTAACTTGTGTTCCCCTCAAAGAGACACATTTTAACCTGAACTCTACTCATCTGCAGCTGTGCAGGCGGCCATACTGGCAGGCGACAAATCTGAGAATGTGCAGGACCTGCTGCTGCTCGATGTGACCCCCTTGTCTCTGGGCATCGAGACTGCTGGCGGAGTCATGACTGTCCTCATCAAGAGGAACACTACTATCCCCACAAAGCAGACCCAGACTTTTACCACCTATTCAGACAATCAACCTGGCGTGCTCATTCAGGTACGACCACCATCTTTAGCCGAAAGAAAACGTTTCACAATGTATGCTATTCTAGATAAGTTGTCACTGATGGATTGACTTGACATTACATGTGCAGGTGTTTGAGGGTGAAAGGGCCATGACAAAGGACAACAACCTGCTGGGGAAATTTGACCTGACTGGAATTCCCCCTGCTCCCCGAGGGGTCCCTCAGATTGAGGTGACCTTTGATATCGACGCCAACGGCATCATGAATGTGTCTGCTGTCGACAAGAGCACTGGGAAAGAGAACAAGATTACAATTACTAATGACAAAGGTAACGTGTAACCAGCTCACAGCTTGTTTTGACTGTGACAGGATTTAACCTTGTTGTCATTCGAAATACAACTTTTCCTTTTCCTCCGCCTCAGGTCGCTTAAGCAAGGAGGACATTGAGCGCATGGTGCAGGAAGCGGAGAAATACAAGGCTGAGGATGATGTGCAGAGGGAGAAGGTGGCTGCCAAGAACGGCCTGGAGTCTTACGCCTTCAACATGAAGTCCACTGTGGAGGACGAGAAGCTAAAAGGCAAGATCAGTGATGAGGACAAACAGAAGATTGTGGACAAGTGTAACGAGGTCATCAGCTGGCTGGACAGAAACCAGGTCTGGGTTCGAAGAATATCTGGTTTTGTTGTTGTACAAATGGCCAATGTTAAATAATATAATGTAATGACCTACGGTTTCTGTGTTTTCTCAGTCTGCAGAAAAAGACGAGTTTGAGCATCAGCAGAAGGAGCTGGAGAAGGTGTGTAATCCCATCATGACCAAGCTGTACCAGAGTGCGGGGGGTGTGCCGGGAGGAATGCCGGGCGGCTTCCCTGGAGCCGGTGGTGCTCCTGGAGGAGGAGCGTCTTCTGGCCCTACCATCGAAGAGGTCGACTAAACTAGATGGTCAAACATCTAGTCTTTCCGCTGTTGGATTTGGTGTGAAAGGTGATCACGCTCAGAGCATCCAGTTATCTAAATCATACTCAGCACCATTAACTACTACTGCGTTGATTTAATATTTCGTATGCCGGAGTTAACGGCACTCTCACTGTGGATTTTTCGGTTGACAGTTTGTCCAGGCATCTACAGCATGTTTAACTAAACCAGTTAGTGTTTGCATTACCACAGTGTGTTTGTTCTTTCAGGGGCCAAAATAGTTACTGTTGTTTAATATTTGCAAAATGAGTCTAAATAAAAATGCTTTTGAACATGGACATGTTCCTTACGTCTCATCTTTTTACAGCAGTTTATATGATGGTGTTTTCTAATGTTGATTTTAGGTCTTAGTGAATCTACTTTTTGACGTAGTGCATAAAACCATCTGCAATAATCTAGATGAAGAAGATCAGTGTAGATGTTAATACACTAATCTGTGTCAGATTCACTTACCATCATGTTAGGAACTTTTCATCCATTAGGCCTCATACATGCATCCTGAAATGGATACCTGCAGACACTACTCAGAAGTGACAAAAGCTATCACCACTTAGGCTTTTCAGAATAAAAGAACTGAATCTGTGTATTTACTTATTCAGTAATAGTAGAACGTAACATATTAACATTGCAATGCTAAACTTAGCATTTCAAGTTATAATTTTTGGTCTACCTCATTTTATTCTCAGAAAATGTTGAACCCAAACCATCAGTCATACACTGCACTAGTCAAAAGTCTGGACACACAGAAATGACCATGTTTTTGAAAGAAAATCATACTTTATAATATCAAATTGATCAGCAATACAGAGTAAACATTGTTAATGTTATAAATGACTATTGTAGCTGGAACATGGTTTTTAAAGGAATATTTACATAAACGTACAGAGGCCTGTAATCAGCAAACCACGTGAGTCGTGAGTCTTCCAATTACATGTTATGTTTGCTAATGCAAGGTTATCCATTTAATAGGAGAACTGATCATTAGAAAAACATTTTACAGTGTAACGCAGCTGAAGACATGGATCTGTTCATGAAAAACATGGTAGTTTCTACGTGTGTCCAAACTCTTGACTGATGGTGTATATAAAATCTATATACTACAGTCATAACTTTGTAAAACACCACCAGTCTATAATTCTGCACTATTTCAAATGGAAACTAATCACATCCCGTAAAAGAGTCAGTCTAAACAGCAACTTATGTTTAGTGACACTTTTTTTATGTGACAATGATGTATAGTAGAGCTGCTGTGTACGAAACCAAATCTGGACATAGTGTACACAAAAGCATTGTACACCTCTATATTACATGTTAATAATGTAGTGAGACCACGTAGACACCAGCTGAATTTATTTTGCTTATTCATGAATGTGTCATTTCACAGAAAATGGTAGGAAAGTTTATCGGAATATTGGTTCCTCTTGGCCAAATCTTATGGACCGGTGGCAGTTGGCAGGTCAGCGTGAGTTAGAGTTTCTTGGGCATTCATGCATCCTGTAGGCACACATGTAGAAGATACCTGGAAGGAAGTAACAGGTTAGAAAAGATGTGTAACGTGGTCTGGAAAAAAGGAGCTGCCCAGTTGTTAATGTGCCATTCAGACCTGAGAAGAACGTGAGCACCACCGCCACCCAGCCCATTATATAGGACCAGGAGAATCGCCAGCTGCCATAGCGTTTACCATAGTAGTTCACTGTCACTCCTGTGTACACAGCCATCGCCAGCAACACAAAGAAGCCTGCACAAGATGAAAGCGTCAGGTTTTGAGAACAGAAACTGAGAACAGGAAAAGGTCTTCACTGTGTTGGAGAGGCCTGCATGAGGCTGTGAGGTGACAAGCTTACAGGAGATGAAGAAGAGGATGCCGGCTGCAAACGTCTTGTCAAACCCATCAAAGGAGGAGTAGTGGATGAAGGCCATGACCCCAATCACAATGCCTATGAAACAAGCCAGCAGGGAAAGAATCATGAAGGCCCGGGTGGCGTCCCAGTATGCTGTGGGTGACAGGAGATGAGGAAAGTGAGTCCTGAGAGACCAGATGTCCAGTGCGCAGTGAAGACTTCTGAATTTTCTACTGTATATGCTCAACTCGTGTAATTTATTGTAGATATATTTCATTTTCACTAGTGCCATTGCTTTTTTTCATCTAGAAGACAACTCAAGCTTGCCATCTAGTGTTTGTCACTGGCTTTGTACCCATTCTGCTGCATTTCATGAAAGCTAGTTGACTGACAATGCAACCACATGAATGAAATAGCTATACACTCAAAAAAGTGCACACTGTTCCTTTAAAGTCACCAACAAAGCTCCAGAGAGATGTACAGTGACTCCAGTGATGATCAGGGTTAGCACTAAGGTTACGGACCGACTGTCAGCAGAATGAGGATGTGTCTGCCTGCACACACGCAGTGAGCCTTACCGATGCTGTCTGTGTGTGTCATGCATTTCCCAGGCACACAGTACCGCCACAGGCCCTGGTGCATATAATTGCTTGAGTGACGGTACTGCATCCAGTAGTCAGTTGCCGTGGAGACAATGAGGAGTATGTTCCCTACTCCGGCACAGAACAACCCACCTCCCATGAAGCTGTACATCCTGCCAAAAAATTCTGAGTGACAGAGAGAAAACAGAGCAGGTCAGGGCCCCGTCACATGTGGCCCCCGCTGTACCAATTACAGCAGGTACTTCCTGTTACAGAGCACGGGCCAACACTGGATATGAATAAAACAATATCTAAATACATTCAGCAGGCTGTCACAAATGTTACGCTGGAGCTAGACGGATCTGATTATAGAAACATTGCTCGCTAACACTGAGAGGAAGTTTAGAAGATGGAGAAGGAGGCAGCTCGCTCTGACAAGTCATTAACCTCCAACACAGCCGGCATTTCTTTAAAAATGTTGCATTTTGTGCTGATAAACATTTTTCAAACCCACAAATATTTATGTTAAATTCCATCCAACAGCTCCTGGATTTTAAAGGTACCAAAAATGGCATGATGAACAGTGTGGAGAAAACAGTGTGCTGTAAGCTAATTTTTGTGGATTTACAAGCATAAAAGCACAGCATCTTGTTTTTCCACCCTCATTTTAAACGTTTAGATGGAAATCAGGGTTCAGGAAACCAAATGCAGAAAAGAATTAAAAGACTCACACATTATGTGTTCACATTCATTACATACCTCAATCTTTTATTTCCCTTGTAGAAAAAAGAGATTCCAATATTTTGGGTTGTCAAAGCACAGAGGAGCCCAATATTTGCCCAGAGGTGGCAGGAAAGTTTTGTTTTTGCGGAGGAAACCGAGCGAACAAACGGGCTGATGGAACAATGGAGCATGCTGAGGCGCAACCAATCACAGAGGATGAGTTTTGTGTTTTAGGGAATCTGCTGAAAATACAAAACCGTTAAAGCTCAGCAATACTCATGACACAGCGCTTTTAATTCAAAATGCTGCACAACCGCACGCAGTGACCTCTCAGCCTGCGCTGGCCTTACTGGAAAAGCTTATTTTATTTTATGATGTGTTTTGGGTAAATCCTGCTGCACATCATGCTTTCCAGCGGTTTCTCCAAATCATCTTGTTTTGTTCATTCACTGTGCTTATTTACATCAAATCAATCCAGCAGCACAGATGAGGAAGACACAGACTCAGCACTAACTACAGGACAGTGTGCTGTAAATGCCTTTCCATCCCTCACAATAAGTACAGGGAGACAAAATGTCGGGTCATCGGTCAGTTTTACGTTTTTCAAGCCATTTCACTGACTCACACCCAGAGGGATTCATTTCTAGCTTTTCCTCATAGCTCTGGCTAAAGTTTAAAATTTACATATAGCAAGGAAAAGGCTAAGTCTCCTGTCAATGTCGTCTCCCTGACGTAGCACTTTTTTGCTCTCTTTGTGCCTCTGTTGTAAGTCGCTTCGGATACACGTCTGCCAAATGACACAAACAATAAGGACATTCTTTTCTCGTTCTTTCCCTACAGATAATTGTTTAACTTTAAACCATGTAGCTTTGCCCCTCAGTTCCTACATGTAAGACTCCTTTCACTGTTCACATCATCACATACACATTAGTTCATGCAGTTGTCAAAATATGTCCCTTTGGGTTGTGTGCATACACACTGTATGTATGTTTGCACACAACCCAGTAGAATATGGCTGCAGACAAAGATGGCGGACTCCTGCCAATCTCAGCAGTAAACAGTTGATATTTAAATCTCTGGTGATGAGCCCTAGAAACATCACAAACACACCAGCTTATTCCAAAGGTTACAGGTCGACCATGTTGTCGGCAGCCATGTTCCTCTGCATAGAACACCCAGCATCGGCTAACTTCCTTAGCTTTCTATTCAGGGACAGCTGAGAGGTGTCACCTCTTTGATGTCACCTGAGGTTGGTCAGAGAGTTCACACCACCAGATTTATTTTTCCAGCATGAATAATAAAGCATGTGATAGTGTATAATTAAATATAGAAAACAATGTGACGTGCAATGAACGCTGCATGTGATGACATCACAGAAGGTGATGGATGGATGGATACAGCACACGTATGGTCAGAGTGTATCAGGTGTGAGGTGGATGGAAAACTGTAATAGACACACCAGTGACATGATGCTCTCTGACTTTGATACATTATTTGTATATCTTTTCTCCACAGTTCATACTGTTGGCAAAACATTACTCTTCATTTACTGTAACACACAGTGCTGAGGCAATGTTTCTGTTGTCGCAGAGAAAAATGATATTGTCGTCGTACCGTAGCGTGAAAATACTCTGTATTGACAAAAAACATTTTGAGAACCTTGACTACACGATGCTAGTGGAACGTCTCCTTTGGACAGAATTGAGTTTGACACTTGCTGTTGAAATATGAGTTAAAGGTGGGTGGATGAGCTGTATGTCTTTTTATAGCGTGTGTACAGTGTAAACTGTTGATAACGCTTTAGAAAAAGAGCCAAGTCCATTGAGAAAAAGTGATAACAAAAGCAAAGCTGCTCAGACATACTGTTGTTTAGAGCAAAAAAATCTGATGTTGCAATGAAACTCAACAGTCAGTTTACAGGCCAAGATGAGCCTGTTTAACATGACAAAACACAGTGCAGTGAACTGTCAGGTGGGCGGCAAGCATAGTTATGCATTTGTACAGTTTGGGTGAAGAAGCTGCAATAAAAGTAATTTATTGTAACACTTTGTAGAGAGAGTAGGAGTTAAGAGGGAGAGCTTGCTGAGTGAAAAATGATTTGCTGCCTCAATCAAGCAACGATAGAAACATTTTTCTAGTCAGGGACATGAGAGGAGTCATTGATGGGATCAGTCATGAAGGATGCTGATAATTACTGGTGATGACAACTCAGTTACATAGTTTGCCATTATAAAGGGATTAATTATATAAAGTGTAATTTAATTTTATAATAAATAAAAATAAGATTTAGCTAAGCTTGGCAAAAGCTGGACAAAAAGCTATTTGTAGTATTTACTGTACAAGTCAGATTGTCGTGGTGCACATAGAGTGTAACTCTGTTTAGAAGACAGTGATGTGTAGAGTTGTCCCCCTGCAAACCTTATCAGGAAATGCAGTCTAGATAATGGATGAATGATTGGTGTAGAACAAAAACAGCAGCTGGGCAACGGGGAGCTGATTTCAACAACTTTAATAACTGACAGCTGGTTAATCTATAATAATGTGTAGTAATTTATCAGTTAATTATATTTTTATCTCTAAAGCTATAAAAGATGTAAAATAAATGGAGTGGAGTAAAAGTAGAATAAAACGGTAATGTTCTAGTAAAATGCAGGTACAGAATCCATCCATCCATTTTCTAAACCTCCTAGTCCCCGTTGGGGTCGGGGGTGTGCTGGAGCCTATCCCAGCTGGCATACAGGTGAGAGGCAGGGTACACCCTGGACAGGTCGCCAGTCCATCAGAGGGCTACATATAGACAAAGACAACCATTCACACTCTCACTCACACCTATGGGCAATTTAGAGTCTCCAGTTAACCTGCATGTCTTTGGACTGTGGGAGGAAGCTGGAGTGCCCAGAGAGAACCCACGCAGACAAGGGGAGAACATGCAAACTCCTGCAGGTACATAATGATAATTTCAATTAAGTTCTGTTTATTTATATCACACCGAACCACAACAAAAATCACAGAGGCACACTGATCAAGCACTAGGTAATGGTGGAGAGAAAAAACAACAGAACCAGTATTGGGGTGAGTGGCCATCTGCCTTGATCAGCTGCAGTGAGTGAAAGCACTCAGAGAAAGTATAGTATTTGAGTAGATGTTACTTAACACCCTTGACAATAGCAGCCACTGTTATTAGCCCCTCAAATCGAACAAAAAAAAAGTTCCTCCCAAAAAAATCCCATTAAAAGGAAAAACAAACAGAAGAAACTTCAGGAAGAGCAGCAGAAGAGGAAGCCTCCTTCCAGCATGTACAGCCCAGTGCTGTGAGCACAGAGCACATCATCACAAAACAAGGTCCAAGTAATAAATAATCATACAACAACAAGTGAAACGCCTGAGAAAGCAGAAATGCTTCTTTTTAAAATATGGCAACAGCAATAAGCTCCCTCAGGTCATCTGGTGGTTTATTCCAGAGAGCAGGAAGAGGAGATGGAGGATATTATGTGCATGAACAACAAGAGGCCTGAACCTTTGGCAGCATCGTGTAAACAATTTAAATACCTTGGAAGATTCTGAACCACTGTTCAGAAATGATTTCTATCTGCTAATGGCAAAGTAAGTGGGACACGTTACTTTCCTCAGCTATTTTGGTTCTTATCGAGAGCAGTGGGCGCAGGAGTGTGCTGATGTTCAATAAGCCTTTTTCACGGAAGACATTTTGAAATGTCACAGTCGGAGAAGCACGGGCATAAAAAAATGAAAAGAACCACGGCTGCTTCAATTTCACTCCTCACCCTCACGTCGTGATAGCTTAGAGCAACAAGATTCAACATCATACATCATCATCATCATCATCATTTACTGAACACCACAAAATGCAAATCACCATCACAGTCAGCATGCTCGTCTCCAGCACGACCACTAGGTGCTGCCTTTTATTTAGTCTTGAACAGATTGGATCACTAGTTGGATCTTGGATCGCTTGAATGATGATTATGGATTTTATCAGTCTGTGATTTTTTTACCATTTCTAACCTAATTTGTACATTTTGCTGAGTGAGTCATTATTTATTGATGGAGAAACATTTACTTTATTTGCATAAAAACCTTTCAATCTATAACCATTTTATTCAATGCTGTTGTGTTTGGGACTCATCATATATCGCCTTGTTTATTCAGTTTTAGTGTTTTTAGCTTTTTAGCTTCTTTCTTCTATTATCAGCTATTATTGTCAAAGGTGATTTACACATAACTGTATTACTTTTACTACAGTGAGAATGAAACCAACAGCTCCCAATGAGTTTCCCAGTCCCACATGCAGAGTCAGATACAGATGTGGAGTCATTAAGGATTCAGCATAGTGCTTCAGGACACAGTGCCAGTCTGTTGGCACTACTTTGTATATGTACTGGTATAAAGTAGAGAGTTAGAAACTGGATGTTTCTTTATCAGTTACATTATATTTACATGAAGTTGTTTGGCAGATGTGGGCCAGTGGATCCAGGGAGCAAATCACCAAACCTGTGATAAATGGACTGCACAGTTTTATGTCTGCCAGTTGACTTGCTAACTTTCTTAATAGTTGGGTTTAGTTGGCTGGACTGTCAATACACCACAGCATCAGCGTCAACACTGAGTCTTCAGTGATTGTCCCCACTATGTTTGCCAGGAACCTGGGTGTCATCATTGACAACCAACTGAGCTTTACAGACCACATCTCCTCTGTCTCTAGGGTAGATTTGATCGACCCTAGAGACAGATTTTAGATCTACCTTTCTGAATATACAACCCAATTGAGTGTGCAGACGCTGGTCATATCTCGTCTTGATTACTGCAATGCTCTGTTGATGGGATTACCGACATGCACAATAAAACCCATGCACATGATACAAAACTCAGCAGCACGTCTTAATTTTAATCAGCCAAAAAGGACGCATGTCACCCCGCTCCTCAGATCTCTGCACTGGCCTCCTGTAGCTGCTCGTATCAGATTCAAAGCTCTTACTCTTGCCTACAGAGTAGTCGACTCAACTGCACCTGTCTACCTCAACTCCCTCATTCAGGTCTACATTCCCTCTCGTCCACTGCGCTCTGCCAACAAAAGTCTGTTGGTCCCATCACAAAACAGAAATTCAATTGCAAAGCTCTTCAGCTCTGTGGTGGAATGAGCTACTGAACCTCTCTCCCAATATTCAAGAAACTGTTGAAGACAGAACTTTCTATTTACTTAAAATGCACTTTCATTACAAAAAAACTTACATCTCATGAAACGGACACACTTCTTCTGATAGTGCTTTGCTTTACAGTTTTTCTCCCTGACTTAGATTATTGCTTGCTTTGTGGCTCACTTGTAAGTCGCTCTGGATAAAAGCATCTGCCAAATGATGAAATGTAAATGTTAAATGTTAGCACTGATTTTCAGATGAATTTATATGAAATGAATTGTCCATCCATCCATTATGCCAACCTCTTTTCTTCTTATGGGCAGCGGGTGTGCCAGTTCCTGCTGTCATAGGGCAAAACGCATGGTACACCCTGAACAGGTCTGTCTCAAGGCTGAGACAAGGAGACAGAAAACCATTCAGACTTACACTCACATCTATGGGCAATTTAGAGTCACCTGTTAAGATAATTACATTTGTAGTCTTTGGACTGTGGGGGAAGCCAGAGTACCTGGAGAGAACCCATGCAGACACACAGAAAGGCTTCTCGGCCAATCCAGGTCCTTCTCACTGTGAGGTGACAGCGCTAACCGCTACATTCTTCATATGTGATAAATTTGCAGTCACATTTCACATCTGTAAATCAGAAGTGTTTTAATCTCCTCTGTATAGCCAGAACCTGTAATTAGTACCATATTACCGTGTATGTTTTTCCAGGAAGCATTATGGGATTGATTGGAAATATAGTGAAATTTATTGACCCTTAAAATTTAACAATATCTATAGTTTTATATATTTCAAAGTAGTTTAGCTACTACTACTACTTTACTTTGTAACTGGCTGCACCATTGATTCCACCATTTTGTATATGTCTATACTATGTTGATTTAAAATTTCCCTTCTACTCATGAATGTGTTTTCTTGTTGCTTCACATGGATGTTTGGCCTCCAATGTAATGTACATGTGTGCCGATTTGACAAGAGAAGACTATTGCAGACATTAGTAAACAATATCAGTATGTACAAAAAGTGGTTTCAGTACTGGTCAAAGAGAGCTGTCTGTGTATGTTTGTGTATGACAGGGTGTGCAAACCACAGAGACCTTAATCCACTCTATGGGCCTAAAAGCATAAAATCCCAGAACCCTTCTAAATGGCATAACCCCTTCAAATTGCATCGGATTTCTATTATCCTCCCAGCCTGGTGAGGCCCAGTGCTTACAATATTTGCCAAAGGCAGTGGAGTCCAACTCTCTTTCCACGCCAGCCCGACTGCTTCTCTGCCAAACTGCTGTAGTACATCAGCTAATGAGATCTGCGCACAAGAGGCACATATAGTAGAGCAGATGAAGGTGCAGACATGGAGAAAGCCTTTCAAATCCCGTTGCTGTCACGTTTTATGAGTCGTACAGTGAGATGAAGGTTACTTCTCATTAAGCTCGAATATGTCTTCTGACAGCACTGCAGTTGGAGAAGAGCATCAAATTACACAGATTCTAACGGGAAAGTCGTTTACTGCAACGCTGGATAAACTCTGAGCTCCATCAGACCTCAGGAGGGATGTTTGACTCTGATGGAAAATCTGGGCTCACTCATTTCTTTCTTCTCTTGATTCTCCTGTCACATACCTCTTAAAGCTATGACTCAATGATTCAAAGATCTGGTTAAGAACCTGCTGTTGCACGGTTGAGGCATCAACATGATGTTTGTTTTAAAAAGGTTGTCAATAAGCCCACTTCCACTGCAGGAACGTTTTCTGATGATCCGGTGCCAATTGAGGAATTTCACCATCAGGGTCTAGATGTTGTTCCAGGTTCCTATAGTTCTACCCCCAAACAAGTCTCTGATCGTGGTGCAGTTTCAGGAACTATTGGGGTGGGGCCTGCTGCTCTGAACATTGATGATGACATTAACGAACAATGGTGGAATACTGTCCTGTGTTTTACATATGTAGCACAAGAGATTCCGGCAGCTCTGTATAAAAGTTAAAGATTTTAAATAACTCCAAAAAGCAGGGACGGCAACATCACCATAATCCACCCTAACGCTATTTCTTCTTGTCCACACACAAGCTCTTCATAAATGTTTTTGCCTTCTTCAAATTCCAGGCTGACTAAATGGCTTTTGGTGCCTTCTACAAGAAGGAGACAAAGTATAGATCATTTTAAACGCAGCACACAAATTATTAAAAAGACCATACAACTTAGTAAATCACAAATGATTCATTTAAGAGAATGAATTATTAAAGTGTGTACTCCACAACACCTCCCAGGCTAAAAACAATTGGATACAAACTTCTGACTGGATGATGACACTAGAGGAAAAGTCAGAAATGATGTGTTCGTTCAGTGAAAAGCATAAATTTGTTTAGCGCATTTCATAGCAATTCATCTTAGAGTTCTGAATTTCACACACGGACAGAAACATTTTTGTAACAAATGTTTTTATTGGTCAGTTTTAAAAATCTTGACAACACAGTGGTGCTCTACAGGAAAACCACAAAACACACACACACACACACACAGAGATGAGAGATCAAAACAGTAACACGCAGAAACACTACACAGATGCACTGACACACACCCACACACCAACGTGATGGATTATTAACACATATTTTGCCTCATGTCTTTTTCACTCTTTTATCAAACACACACACCGTCATGGATTCGTGGTCCGGAGTAAACAGAAGATACATTCAATAATCTGCTGTACAATAATGTAATAGTTACATTTACTTCCCATTGCCTAAAAATACAGTATTTTTCCCTCAGATATATTTTAGTAATACATCTGATGACGTCTTTTAAAAAATTGCAAAGATGACTATATACACAGAGCGGGGGGTGAAGGAGATCACACAAAATATAGATTGAGTCGTTCAAATAAATTAAAAAATAATACAAACAGTTTGTGAAAAGGCAGATGGCAAACCTAGACACTTTCCCTTTTATCGTCGGTTTTTCATACGAGACAGTGGCAACGATGATGGCAGGAAATCAGAGAGGAAAGAGGACGGTGTCTTGTCATGTAATCAGCTCCTGTCTACATGAGGCTCTGGAGAGAAGACACACAACACACAGCGTCATGAGACAGCTGCAAACAGTTACAGACAGAAACATGTTTAATAGCATCCAACTCATTTTTTTTAATCATTAACACATAATTAACTTACTTAATAATATACTTAAATGTACTTTATACACAGAAAAACTGACAAAAATACAGAGCAGCCATATACCTCTACTTCCTTGTGTAACTGAGATTATTATTTTTTTTATTATTATATTATTCTATATTTTTTGTGATTTTTAACGGCTAATAAGATTAAGATCTTGCATTTGTATAATTTCA
>OMLM01001871.1:13238-28750 GCA_900302695.1 Helostoma temminkii | reverse complement strand
AATTGTACTTCTTATAATTTCTTATTCTTAGTATTGATATTTGTTATTATTAATATAAAACAGTTTCAGGCTACATCTTGCTCTTGTTGGATGGTTTATTTATCCTCCTACATCTTAGGGTTGTGACACACCAAGCTGATGGTCAGCCATCTGCCAGGGTCCGGCCGTCCATGAGCCTTCGTCATTCTAGTTTTGGTGGCTTTTCATATGGCTCAGCATGTTGGATCGGTGGCTGGGTCTTGTTAGTGAGAGAGAGAGACTGCTCTGGCTGACTGACTGCTCAGCTTAGCAAAGCGAGAAGAGAAACACAAGTGGCAAAAGCAAGCAAGATTTTGATCACTGTAAGGCAAAACAGTAGCAAAACCTGGCAACTTCACTGTATAACTTAAAAAGTTTACAATTTTTTATTTAGAATATTGAACATTATTAAACAACAGACATAAAAAAAACAGAGAGAGGAAAAAGAACCTAATCTACATAACAACCTAGCTGTTGTTATCCAAGAAATATATCTAATATGTAACCCTCCCAAAACCATGTTATATTATATATTAAATAAATACATCATATCCACAGATGCGCTTTTGCTTTGCTTTCTTTTTTTTTCTTTTTTTTTTGGTGATTGAATTTAAAAAGCAGAAGGATTTTCATCCAGACATTATGATTCCAGAAGCAATACATCAGCCTAAGTATTTCTCATTGATTCTAATGATCACCATCCTCCTGTGTAATCTTATTTAGGCAGCGTTTAGCAGTGCTTGTTCTGCTGTGATATTTTTAGCCTGTGGTATTATGCTTCAATGTTCAGTGCAGATGTTCTAGTTAGCTGTTTTCAGCCGCTGTGTGTTTTGACTGAATGCACCCAGTGATAAGTGAAGTTGCTCGAGTGTATATTCACACACTCCATGGATTCTTTTACACAATGCAAGCAGATCTGCATGTGATCAGCTCCTGTACACACACTGTGCTCGTTCTTTAACCTTTAACCAAATAGACACATGTAGTCAATGCCTGGGTGTCATTACATCACGCAAGTACGGTCACCCAACCAGAAACTAACTAGTAGTGAAATTTGCTATACGCATGACTTCAGCCAGGCTACTACTGCAACAGCAAATGGCTCTAAATAAAAATAAAAATCTGTTTCAAGACATCTAGAAAAAGTAAGATAATAAATATAATTATTATTCCATATTTTTTACTAAGACAACATCTACAAAATAGTGTTGGTCCAAGCCCATATAATGAGGTTGAAAAGGAAAATCTAAGCTCTGAATCATCACTGTCTGGCAAAGTAAGATGACTGCTGATTAATTGCCTTTAGCTTTCTCTGGGGAGCCATCCGTTGGAGTCTAGTCTTTAAGATGCCTCACAGAGATTGTTCTTCATCAATACACAGCTAAAAGGCTTGCATTGAAAATTCATTATCTTACCACTAATTTGTTTGGTCTCCTCTAGGAGAAGTGCTTTTTATTTGACATTTATAATACAGGTAGAGGAATCTATTGTCTGAATGTAAGTGGGCGCACTGAAAATAATTTACATGTAACTGCAGATGAGCAGTGGCACTTTTATATGTAGACCATAAATATTATATGTGTTTTGCTCTTAGCTATAATGAATATAAATGTTGTTCCAGTGGAGCTTTGGGCCAAATATAAAATCATGGTCTCAAACACAGCATAAACATAATTCAAACAGCCAATCATCTTTGAAAAACATTATTTAAAACCAGCTCTGCTTGCCTTTTGTATTGTCCATCCCTTGAAGCTACTGAGCTCTATGTGACATTAACAAATAATCAATGGGGTGTTGTGCTGTGGACTGCACTGTCCCATGGAGACGTACTGCTGCGCTGCAAAGGTTGAAACACTGCAAAGTGTTTTAGCTCTGCTTGGTAGGTTGTAAATAGTACAAAAAGTCAAGTGCAAACAAGATTGTATATTCTGTGCTTGACTTGTCAGCTTATACAACTAAAGGCTTTTTTCTTGTCCTTTATTTCCAACGTTTTCTGTTGTAGCCTTGTAACTCTTCCTTTTAGAACGAAATACGATTTGATCCCATGGTTCTACGTTGTTCTTAGACTCCAAACCTCCTCATCTATATCAGATGTTACTAAAGGAATTAAAATGGTTTATTTGTATTCCTTTCGTATATGCTTGTATCCTTTGCCAAACCCCATATTTTTAACTTACTCACTGGTGTCTAGAGCTTTCCTCTGATATTCCCTTATTTTATCAATGAACCCACATGTAGCTGCACCTGCCTTCCGCAAACAAATGCATTCTCCCTTTCCAAGAAATGCTTCAATCTGAAGAGAAGTGTGATTTTCGACACACTTGTGGGATCATGATCGAGCAGAGTTGCATATGTGCATTTTGTTGCACTTAAGAAGAGTCAACAAACAGACGTGAAACCTGTTAGATGTTTCCAGTAACTCTCATATTGTAGGTTTGTGATGATATCCAGTGTGGGAGCTTCCTTACAAAGTGGGGACACAATGGCTAGAGCTTCAACCAGGCCAAACAGCTGTGATTGATGAAGCTGACTCTGTACTTATTGATATAACCCTGTCATGTATATTTTGCCTATATAGCAAATTGCTGTGCCTGTGCATTACTTCTTGGAAGGTACTATAGTATGAATAGAGCTGTCCATGGTGCTGAAAGCAGCTCCACAAAAGCCTCAGTAAAGCAGCTTCGCCGTTCACCTGCTCTGATGTCTCTGTTAGGAGTAGCTATTCATGGTGAGCTTTTAATAGATTTCATCATCACATGTTGTTGGTATGTTTCCACATCAGTGAGACCAAGAGGGAGCTGAGTTTTATCTCAAGAGGATATGAAGATCCAAACTCGCCAATCAGTTCAGTACAATTACAGTCGAGGTATCTAATACATTTGTTAGCTAGTGGAGATAATAAGTGATATGAGAAGAGGTAGTAAAGTTGGCACAGTTGTGGTGGAGTTTTATACTTGGTTTTAGTCACTACAGCAAATAACCAAGACATACGCCAGCCAGCAGTATAAAATTGCTTCTATGAGTAATACACCTGCTCATCACAGCATCATGTTTTATCTGACTGATGCACTGAGCATAAGTAAATGTGAATTTACCTTGTGCTAAATGTGGCCAGACCTGCGGTCTGTGGGATTTACAATACTTCAAGCTTAGTGCCAGAAGCCTGAATGGATGGATCCATTAATCTCTTAGTTTATGAATGACTCAGATTGTTCTTGAGAAGAGTTGTTTTTCCACTGCATTCATTGAATTTGCATGACTTGAAGAGTTTCCAGAGCCTCTGAATAAAATTAACAACTTTGAGAAAGTTTCTTTTTATTCCATTATGCTGGGTTAGCAAACATCGATTGCTGTGTTGATGTTCAGAGAGCTTG
Organism: Helostoma temminkii; assembly: GCA_900302695.1. Lineage (NCBI taxonomy): Eukaryota > Metazoa > Chordata > Actinopteri > Anabantiformes > Helostomatidae > Helostoma > Helostoma temminkii. The sequence continues at coordinate 25,358 of OMLM01001871.1, read as the reverse complement.
CAGAATTGAGCTTAATGTACAAGAGGTTACATAAAAAGAAAGCTTTTATGTATGTGCACACTTGTGTGCTTGTGTAAAATGCAGTGAGAGCCAAAGCATTTTGTCTTCAAGAAGGAGATTACATGCACCTATGTTTCATTTATGAACAGCATGAAGTCAGGCAGAAACACTGAGTGACTGGAGAGAGAGAGAGAGATGGCAGGATGTGGGTTGGACAGGAGGAAGGGCACGCGATGGCTGGAGTTGTGAAGCTGGGAGCTGAAAGTGTTTTATACTGGAACATTAATGAGCGTCATTAGAAAGACTAGCTGAGAAGAGGCTTTATTACCAAACCAGTGAGGACATTTGTGGTGACGGATCAATGTCAAGTAGGACAATCCCAGTTTACTGACTATCACATATCCTCCTAATTCAGCTATATCATTTCCATATACTCTAAGAATTATATTTGTAACTGTAACCTATTGTGCTCAGTCCGACTATTACTCAGTTTACTTGTGATTTGTGAAAAGAAACAAATCCTCACATTTCAGAAGCTGGAAGCAAAGTGTATTTCATAATCTGGCTATACATGTTATTATTAAACTATTTATCAGTTATAAAAATACTGATTATTTATATGTTGACTGAATTTAAACACACATATGCACATTGATACAACACTATTTTGTGACTTAAGTTACAAAATGCTGTGCTATCATTATGACCAAAGCTGCACAATGTCACATACGCTGCTCTTTCTTTTTGTTGGATCTTTAAACCAGAGCCAAAGCAAAATCACAGGCTTTAATTGACCTTCCTGCTGAGTTTGAAGATGATACACTCTTAAAACATGCACACGGAGAGTTATTTCAGGCTAATTGCAAAGTTTTACAGATTTTTTTTCCCTTTACTTTGTTTAGTTTTTGAGCTGTGTGAAATCCCAGCAAGTAAAAAGATGTCTCTTTCCATCTTGTCTCAAGTACCTAGACAAAAAAACTGCAGTACATTTTCCTAATGCACTTACATCATTATGTGAGTGTATTATAGTCTAAGAAAAGACTGAGAATTATCTCATTTCTATTCACTGCAGATTCAGCTGACATGTTAAAGTGAATAAACTTAGAAAGAAGTGGCTCCGACCCTGATTTTATATTTATATTTTGCACTGCTCCACTCACCACTTGATGTGCATCATTGTATCCTGAAGGGATGAGGGATCCTCAGCTCCACCAGCATTCAGGGCCCTCTGCAGCTGAGCTTTGAAAAGAAAGAAAATGTTTCACATATTAGTTTAAATTACCCTAGTTGTTCTGTAGAGTGTAAAGTGGTGACAATTGGCAGGGACAGTAAAGCAGAGGGAGCTGGGGTTTACGCTACTGGCTGTAGTAAGCATTGTCATAATGTAGGCTAAAGCATCTTTGGAGAGCTCTGAGCCTTTTGTGCAGATTCAGTCAGGATAAAGATCTTGAGTAGTGTTATGAGATTAAATGTCCTCTGCTGTGTGTGTGTGTGCGTGTGTATGTGTGTGTGTGGTTTACACAAAAAAGTATATTTAAATAATTTGAACTATCAACAATAAGTAGACAGGCTAAGACAGTTCTTTCAATTGCCTCAATCCTGAGCTGTGAAATGCAACAGTGTCAGTGTCTGAACTACAGTTCTGCTCCTTCTGAATCATAAACAATACTCCAGAGCTTAACACAGCAAAACCTTAGATTTCAGAAGATAAATTACTTCAATTTTGTGATACATTTTTAACAAGAGTATTTTAGGTAACTAATTAATTGGCTAGGTTTTCTTCCCCAGGTTTACCTAATCTAGCCTAGCAATCGTTCTTTTGCTCACTTACAGTGCGTAGATGCAACAACCAGTAATTTCTCTTGATGCAGGAACAGTAATTTATCACCAACTGAAAAGCTTCAGTTACTTAGTTGTGTACATATGTTTTTGGTTACTTGTGTCACCTGTCATTATATATGAATAACACCATTTGTATTTGTGGTTGTTTAAAGTTAAGACTGAATTGCAGAATTCTCCATAAAAGCCACAGTAATGAAAATGATGAAATGCAATAAATGTCACAAAAGGGGGATTATAAGCTTCTATGATGGACTATTACATATTCGAAGTATGCTGTACAGTGGATATTACACTGGCTGAACCCTGTGATGGATTACTTTACTGGATGGGAACAATCCACATCAAACTGCAGCATATAAGAAATGAAATATTAGTTAAGATGCACTCAGAGCGTATTGTTTGCTGTACACTCTGGACTGGAACATGTGGTGGATGGACACTGAAATTGGTGTCAGTTTGCACGACTGTTTTCTGTGATAGGGAGGTCTGACATACTGTATGACGCTGCAAAAAACTACCGACTACCTCCAGGAAACATTGTTGTAAATAAGGATGGGCATTTTATTATTATATGCCTATTCTGTTTGTTTTTTCAGTAAAAATGCTTCTTGTCTTGTATTTCTATGAAAGAAAGAAGCAGAAACTCAGTTTGTTTTATGAAATTGAGCAGTAATTTGAGTGACAGAGAGAAATCGATCCCTTGAGGTAAAGTTTTTTGAGTATGCGAATTGACCAGATTGAAAGAAAAAAGTAGTCAATAAACCAGCCTTTTCAACAAAGACATCTCTAAAAGCAAAGCACCCTGCTGCTTCTTTTGAATGCATGCATTTGGATTCCTGTATGTTGAAGGGACACACTTCAAACTGGGGAAACATGGGAAAACTTGATCGATGAGTCCACTTTCATTATGTGAAGTCAGGAGTCACACGTGCTGTGATCACTTAGTGTTTGTATAGTTACATTACCAGCCAGTTACCTTTTGTATTCACATTTTTGGATGGATTTGAACATGAAACCGAGAAGAAGTCTAAACCATCACAGCTAAAGGGTTCTCATTTAAGCATCTGTGAAATTAGTGTGACTGTCACAGTTATGAATAGTTAGCCCAATCATCTGATTTAGTCCTCTTATTAAGAACATTTGAGAATGTTTGAGCTTAAATCCATGTGTAAAACCCATAATTGACATTGTAGCACAGTATGCCCTTTCCTGTCTGTATGTAAAAGAAAAAAAATTGTTTTCTGTAGGAAGACCAAAAGTGATTAAATATTAATGTCCATCCAGGTGAACTTTCTTCTCCTAGCCTCCTTGCTGTGGGGCTCCAGAGATGGAGCGCTGTTTTCATACACGCTGTTGCTCTCCGAAAATCCTCTTACACCACACACACACACTGACTCACACACATCCTCATATATACACAGTTGCACACACACTCTCTCCCTCTCATTTTCTGTCTCTCTCAAACGCACACACAAAAACTCATGCTTGGTCTCCCTCTCTCTCTCACACACACGCACAGTATGGATTTGTTTTCTCTGTGATGAGAGGGATTATGGGATAAAGGAGGCGAGGCCGTGGCAGTTTAGTTCAGTTCGAACCAAAGCTGCTCTCAGCAGCAGCACAATAACAAACACAGATGGATGAATGGCTGCACACTGGAGATCTGCACAGCCTTTAACACCGTAGCCTCAGTATATTTTGAGCACAAGAGCCTCTGATTGGGATTCTGAAGTGGTGGTGGATCTATTTTTCTTTCGGATGACTGGAGATCAGCAGAAATACAAGTGTCTGTGTGAAATCTGTGGAAGGCAACAGAATCGAGAGGAGTTAAAATCCCGAAAATGCTAAAATGGATCTATTGCTTCTAAGGATGACTTAAGCACCAGCTGTTTGCAGTTTGCAGTTGATGTGAATTTCTTGAGACAAATAAATTATAATTATCTTTTTTTTTCTTCCTCTGCATGGCAGCTGAGCAGCAGGATGGCTGAGACTGTCTGACACCCTTACTGCACTCCACTGAAGATTGTTACACACTTTTAAACTAAGGACAGTTTTCTTTTTTACATACTGCAAGCTATGACATGAATCACTCATGTATTCAACCCATCAGCAACACAATATGGGAGTTGATCAGCTGGATTGTTACGGTGATGATGTTCTTATCTTGTATGCATTTTCACCTACTATGTGACTTTGTGTTTGTGTATAAGTGATGACAGTTCGGTTGGGCATTGTAGCTCTTTATCATTGTAAAGCTCAAACTCTAAGAGAATCCGCTGCGTAATAGAATATTAGTCAGCACTTTGGCACTGAAATATCATTAATCTTCTCCTAGTTACTGTACCTGTGCATCAGCTTGCATGGACAAATTCGAGGTCAGGACAGTGAACTCATCTTTATGGTTTATGGTTGTGAAAGGAAGCGCTCTCTAACATAAATCACACTTTAGAATGAAGGGCAGCCATGCTTAAGTCCAGGGGTATTTCTCTGGCTTGATGATCCTTTATCGCATCTGTGATTATTTCTGTAGAGTATTATAGGATGGGCGCTGTGTGCATGATTAGTCACTGTAGCATGTGTGACATTGAAGTCTCAGCACAGTTGATTCACTATTCACAGTTGAATTCTCATACTTTTTTCTATAATTCGTTCTGAGGCGTCACATCTGGGCCACTTTCTTCTCTTATGTCTCGCTCCGCTTCCACTCTCCTGAAATCCTCAGTGTAATCTGCAGCAAGCGAATCAGCTGTCACATCATTGCTCCGCTTTACTGCACGTGCACTATATTGCAGAGCAGCTACTGCAGAGCTGGTCGTGCATACAGCCATCGATCACCTATCAACGTAGCCCATGAGCTGTTATTTGACCGTGGTCGATTGCACTAAGCTTTCGCACACTGCAAGCCACACACCAAAACAAAGAAGTCACGTTAATTAGACTGAGAGGGATTTAACCACAGTGTCTCTGAGTACCTTTATCCACAGAGGAGAAAAATGATTTTTTAAACTCACCATTGATTTTTTTGATACATTATTCAAATCTGGAGATATGTAGATCTAATTGCTGTAATATTTATAAGTCTGTCTGGACCAGTAGCTACACGTATTTGTTGTTTAACGTTTGATGATTACCCTTCTTCATCCATCTTCTCTCGCTATACATAAATGCACAATGCTTATACATATCTCAAAAGTTTATTGTCTCCAAACAAAACGGTAACAATCTACAGGTGGAATAAGATTTTGAGTTTTGTGTGTTTTCAGTCTAGTCACATTCTTGAATATTTGTAAAGTGATCCATCTTGATGATGACATATGTACGATCCCCTTCGGGGGAAACTGTTGTTGGACAGCTGTCAAACAGTAGGTGAGGATGCCACTGCAGGGCTCTGGTGTCTCAACATGTGGCAGTCTTTTGCTCTGACTTGATAGTGGTCCTGTTTTTCTATGTGAACTATGCAAATGAATATGAGACTAAACCATTTACCATAATTATATGTCACAGCATTTTTCCTACACAAAAACATGACCAAGCTTATTTTTCCATCCTTTGTGTTTCAGCCATAAGAACAAAATGACGGGCTGGCCGCCCCCTGGCCCAGCCTCCTGGGGTGGACTGCAGGGGCCTCCATATAGCTGGGACAGCATGAACAGCACCAGGGAGGGACGGGACTGCCTCACCACGTATGTTTGCTAATCAGCAGCAACATGCATGTGCTTCAGTGTGTGTAAGCTACGTATGCATGCCCAGATGGTTGCAAAATTGGAACAATACAAACTGAATGCAAATATGAACACAAAAATTACTAGAAAATTGATGTTCCAGTAATAATGAGGAGGATAAAAACCACCTAGTGGGCTGACTGGGCTCGTCTGGAAGAGGCTGTAAACAACGGAATAAACCATAAACATATGAATATGAACAATAAGCTGTAATATATAGTACCATTAAAAAAGTGACAATGTACAGTTAAGTTGTTTATACAAGCCAGAATGAAATGTACTGCACTGAGGCCCTATTCCCAAAATCATCACTCCAGTTTAATCTGTTACACTGTTAAATATGTATGAGCCAGTTTTGTAGATATTGTTTCATCTGTGCCTTCATTCCCACCTGCACAAATAGTGGCTGGACAATTCTGAATTCTACTTGCGTATACAGCGCCTGCTGTCTGTGTGAATTTGTCACGCAGGAAGAAAGGTCTGCCAGGTGAAAATGATAATTCTTAAGTTGGACTTGTGTTGAGTGCTTGGCAGAGGGAACATTATGCTCAGTGAATCCAGCTACTTGTAGACACTGTGGAACAGATCTCTGACTTGTCAACATGAATAGAGCTGTTGTCTTTTATGACTTCTAATCAAAAACATAGCAGCTCAGTTATACTCTCAAGGTTTTGCCTTTTTTGCCCTCTATCCAGTGCATACACATATTCTGAAGGACTATGGTACGGTTTCTGTGAAATACTTATTTGCATTTCATGGTCGTTGTAAGTAAACGTTCCTTGCGAACATCCTTTGGGAAGCCAAACTTGTCAAGAAGTTGACAGTTGTGGCTCCTTCTTCCGATTAGCGGACAGGTTGCAAATACATCTTTTAACTCCACCATCACTCACTCTCAAACACTGAAAAACTGCTTTCCTTTCCTTCTACCATACATTGTTCACTTTTTATTCGTTCTGCTCTTCTTCTCCTTCGTCATTTCTCCTTTTCCATTTTTCTCAGTTTTATCTTCTGTCTTCTCTTGTTAAACCCCTCCCCTCCTCTCCTCATAACGAGGGAGTCAAATTTGACAAGAGTGACAGCGCTGCCTACGTGGCTTTGTTCCTAGAAGAAAAGCTGATGGATTTAGAGGTGCTGACAAAAATTGATTGTCACAGTTGGATTTCTGTGACATAGAAAGAAAGAGAAAGGAGAATAGTTAAAGTAAATGATTGCTTTAACTATAATGAACATATAACTCTCCTAAAAGTACCTGATCCATGATCCAGCATCCATCCATTTTCTGAACCGCGGGTGTGCTGGAGTCTATCCCAGCCAGCATACGGACGAGAGGCGGAGTACACCCTGGACAGGTCGCCAGTTTATCACAGGACCATGATCCAGCAGCTTTTTTTTTTTTTTTGATTACACTGCACTCAAATACTGAAAATCAAAACCTCTGAGATAGTGTATGCAGTTGGTTCAACCGGTGTTTTTACTGTTTAGAAAGCCATATTGTCTTAGTAAGCATTTAGATACAACACCACACAGCAGAAGTGTCTGTTTATTTTCGTATTCATTTCATTTAGACACTTTTGTCCAAAGTGAGTCATCAAGTTAGTAATGCTCCATAGGAATGAGAGTTATGCATCCAAACAAACAACTAAGAGCTTATACTGTGGTGCAGTGCAAGTGTTTTAGGATGTTAGTAAGTGTTTTGTATGACTTGACTCTTTAGTGAGGAAATGGCATGGTGAGGTAGTGAAATGCCTGAAAGTCACCTTAATGCATAAAGTTTTCATTTCCCACATAGGCATGAATCAGCCTGATATCTGATTTCCAGATTTGTTGGAAATGAATATTGAATATCAGTGAAGGGATAGTAATCTCATTTGAAGTGGAACAGAAAAAAATCTGCCACACAAGTGTATGGTACCTGAGAGCCAAGACTAGATTAGGTGGGTTTGCTAAGCTTGTTACGCAACTCTTACCATGCTACTGTATGTCCTGTTCACTGTATCATATCATTTTATGATTGTTACCTGTCAAAGCCTTGCTCGTGATGACTGTAGCATAAAAAATATTAATCTAAACCTGTCCTTGGAAGAAGTTATTTATTTTACGTAGACATTTTCTCTAGGTGATGGTTAGATGATATTAACCACATCAAATTACAGTAGTTCAGGTGTGAAAGCTGAACCTTGGAAATCTGTGTAAATTACAGAGTGTGTGTGCCGTATTCCATTCTTCCACGACGAACAGCAACACCGAGATTTGACCTTTTGTATTCAGCTTTCATTTGACCCCCTGACATCCCCCCTCTACCCTCCTGTGGGATTAAACCCCAGTGACTGTGACAGGGAAGATGAGCCAGCATCACAGATTGGAACATGCTTCATTACAGACAGATTTAGTTTGAGATTTCTGTGCCGTATGTACAATACAGAGCAATGCAATAATGACAAAGAGAATAAGAAAGTGTCAGAGGGAAAGAAGGTGGAGGTGGAGCAATTTAGACTCCGGATTGTTTGAAGATGAATGGTTGGAACACGCTTGATCATCTGGGCAGATTTAGGCAAAGCTGCGGGTACAGTGTATTGTAACTAGATAAAAATTCTGAGGGCATACTGATCATGCAATATCTGAAAACTGCATTACTTGAAAAAAATATATAAATAGTTTAGCGAGTGTTGCCAAGATCATGCAAGCACACACAGTCTCAACACTTTTTGCAAAGAAAATATGTGTGACTATGGACCTGTGACCACCACAACTTTTGTATTGGCCCATCTCATGCAACATATTTTCACATGGTGATGAAGTATTTAAAGGAAAAAAATTAAATTCTGACACTCAGGAGAATAATGATACAATACAATTTATTTTGTGGCACATTGTCTGCTGTTGACAGTAGATAGAATGAGTGTTGGCCAGAAAACAATAAACATCTTGTACCAGACTTTGTGTGCATCAAGGACGTCGCGCCTGCCAAGGGAGATTTTTAAGCTGCAAAAGAGGGAGGGAGAAGTAGAGACAGAGAGAGAGATAACCCTGCTGAAAGTGTATATCACCTCTTAATTAACAGGCACTATGCACTGACAGTGTCCCAGCTGAGACAGACGTCTGAGGTTCAGCAAGCAGGAAGGTTTAATTTAATACATTTACATTTTAGTGGCTCTCTCCTGCTGAGTGATGAGCAGTAAAGCAAGAAAAAGGATGTGAAATTTCTGCATTATACATTACTTTGTATCAAATGTTGCTGGCCCTATATAAACACCACAATAATAATCATCTATCAGGAAGCTGCCTCCAGATTTAGCATCACTCCCAGTTATTCTGAGATCTTTGATCTTTAACCCCAGTCAAAGAAAATAAAAAATTTGCTCTCTTGCTCTGACCATCCATCACTGTCGATGCGTGAAACTGAAAAACCAGACGCCTCAGGAGTTTGTGGATCGCGTCCACATAGATATAAAGGACAGTTGATCAATTACATCCAGTATGTCCAGGAAATGTCATTTAAAAGTAGGGTCAAACTTTTTATTTTTGCACAACCAACATTCAGCGTACAAAGGACAGATTTACAACTCAAAGTTCATCAATTTGTCAATTCAATTTGTTATTTTAAATTAGTCCTTGTTTTCAGATAGTGGTAGAAAAAACAAGCTTCTGATTTGTAGCTGGCTAAATTGACAACATTTACATTTCAGTGGTGCCACTGGCAAATTAAGATAATATTTCCAGTTGGCATTATTTGTTTTAATCAGTGGAAATAAGCTGAGTATTGTTCTAATCTTAGAAGCAATGAACTGAATTTGAAACACTGGGTAACGGAGTAGAAATTATAATTATTAACAGTAGCATAAAAAGAAGAGAATGTGCTGTTATTAAGTCTATGCAATATAAAATATGTCCTATACACATTAAAAATGAATTGCCTCATAAATCAAAAATTATTCCACTTTAATTTGGAATATTCTTAAGACTTTTATATGGATATAAGGGACAAATTGATTCCAGATTGCTAATTTATGACATTTTATGAATGCATGACTCTTGCTGCCTTTTAGAAGTGGCTCTTAAGCACACAGTCAAATGTTTGCCAGTCACCAAACCTTAGCCAAGACATTTGATTTATGAATAGTTGATTGTAAATCTCAAATCATTTATTCTGACTTTAATGAAATCGATCTGAGCTAAAACTGTTTCTACTATAGGAATGAATTCATTGATTGAAATTGAATCTGCACTTCTTAAGCGGTGCATTTCTTAAGAGACCCTTCTTAATAGCAGGACAGGTCTGATCGTTGTGATCCATTATGCCTATAACCTGCTACATGACTTCTTGAAATGTTGCATTTCATGTCACTCTGGATAAGTAGGGCAGCAATATCCCGAACTTCACACTTACTTTACTTCTTTGACTAGAAATATATATTTGGTTTCTACTCACTCTGTACAGGTGGGTGTAAATTATTGAAATGTCAGTGATTATCATTAGTTTAGCAAAACTATTTTACGTTTCGGTAATGCTTTCCACTTACTGTGTTCTCCATGCTTCTGTATTTTCCAGTCAGGTGTCCCAGAGCAGCTCCCTGGAGGAGGTTCACATAGATGGCTTGCCCCCCGCCCCTCGTCTGGTGGAGATGAGACGGGACCCTGTCCTGGGCTTCGGCTTTGTGGCAGGCAGCGAGAAACCAGTGGTGGTTCGCTCTGTGACGCCAGGTGAGTGCCTTGATAACATGAATGTTTAACCAACACCACTCAGTCTGGTGTCAAGTCATCATAAAGACACCTAAGTGGTGAATATCACATACACTATACTGCACTATGACTGAACATTCATGTTATACTGTCATTTTCCATAGTGTTGTGTAATAACCAGGAATGTATGTTTCATAATAGTACCTTGTAACACACACAAACTTATGATATGTTATTTGTAATATAGTAGATTTTTATGTTGGAGTCTACAGGAGGCTTCAACACCACCTAAGATAAGTTTTGGAGCACATTTCTAGTAAAAACAAAAAATATAAAATAAAATAAAAAAGTTATTTGTTGTAGCTTTAAGTTTCGTGCTTCCACTACAACAACAGTAATATGTAATGCCTGCATGAAAATCTGATTAATAAAATCCATAAAAATAAAGCAGAAAAATAAGCCCTTTCATTCTCAGTAATGCTAATACATAAATAATGTTTTGGTACTTTTATAAGCTCTTTCTTATTACTTGAAGTGTTCTAATCAGTGCAAACAAGAAAGCAGTATGGACCCTATGTGATAAAGAATATTAACACAAATGAATGTTTTTCCTGGAAGTACTGTTTATTTTGGTAAATTGGCACATTACCAAATTACCATCTATCAGCTGTCAGTTCTGGTGGCTACACAGACACACACAGTGATTATGCATCTCAGTAATCAATCAGTGCTGATTTCCAAGCAGACAGTTGAACTTATGAATATTCCATTGAAGGTAGTTTGGGAAGAAAGGGAATATATGCATGGGTCACAAGGCAAACACACAAGCGAAGCAGATCTGTTCCCAAATTACGGACACAATTATTCGCACAAAACCATACATGCACTCAGTGCATCTTTTCATTCACAATATGCTCTGTGATTCATTCATAAAGTATCTTTGGCCAGCAGGCTAAACCATGCACGATGACAAAGCTATGATTTGTTTGCATGTGTGTGTGCAGGGGGTCCATCAGAGGGGAAGCTGTTGCCAGGCGATGAGATTGTCATGATCAATGATGAACCTGTCAGCTCAGCTCCAAGAGAACGAGTCATCGACCTTGTCAGGTAATCACAAAAACAGTGGCAGCAGCATGTTAAAACCTCACATACAAACAAAACTGTAAACCAATAAGCAAAAATGGCTAGATAACATTAGGATAATGTTAGGAAGATTAATTTGAGTTAAACAGCCCTTTAAACTCATTATCCATTATCAGATCCAATGCATACAATTATCATTAATTTGCCTTGAATATTATCATTCTTTTAATAAAACAATTTTATGTTTTGTTTATGCTTTCCAATAATTTGCTTTATGCTTTGTTAATTGATTTGACAACTAATAAATATTCTGAAGTAATCAAAAAAAAATCATTTTAGTATTTTGATGCACACAGTTTAATGTGACTCAGATCATGTCTCAGCTCAGAAGAAACACGTCACATTTATTTAAATGGGAAGCTAATGAGTGTGTGTGTGTGTGCGCGTCTTGTTTTAAGTGAGTCTAAGTGGTGATTGCCAGAAGCATCTCATTCAGTTTCACCCGGGCTAATCAAGTTCCTGTTGTTTATCTGCCACTGTTGTTCACTGTGATTGATGTTCTCTGATGATTTTGTTGACTCTGTGATTTGCTGTGTTCTCGCTTCAGGAGCTGCAAAGAATCCATCATGTTGACTGTTGTCCAGCCGTATCCTGTGAGTAGATCGCGCTCTGAAGATTTTGTGTTATAAAAAGTGTTGTGATCTCATATTTGAAATCTCATAGTTGAGTTGTTGCTTGGTTTATATTCTTTAAATATATCCTATTTTCATTTACTTCCTTTATCCTCTGTATG
>OMLM01001871.1:0-10506 GCA_900302695.1 Helostoma temminkii | reverse complement strand
CACTCATCCACAGTGCCCGCTACATTCTAATGAGGTTGCGGGATCACAAGAGGACAGTTTTAATATTCATAACACATAGTTCAAATGTGAAGCTCTGCATTTGGCACACACAGTGGCAGATGTTTAACAGTCATTGTTCACTGACGTGCTCGATAAAGCATAGACTACACTATAACGCACCTGAGTGTCAACTTAGTAAGGGCTATATGGAGAAGGTTGGTATTCCTTGAAAAAGAATATAAGGTCCCTCGCCCTCTCTAAACCCGCACATTAAATAATTCATAAAGCACGATCAATATTTAAAAGATGATGTTGGTCTTGCTGGTTTTGTGTTAAATAAGAAATGGAAACAAATTTTTTTTTTCTTTTTGTAGGCTTTAGAGTGGTTTATGCTACTTCTATTAATGCTGCTGCTAGTGCTGCAGCTGCTTCTGCAGTGACCAGTGGTGGCATTCAATATACAGTACTTGAGTGTACTTTCAATCAATCAGGACATTGATTGTAATGTATAGTATTGCTATTTATACTTAAAAGGACACTCCAACAATTAATTTTACACTTTAAAACTAATGGTCAATTATAAAATCACTGAATCCTACATTTCCCACAATACTACACAGTGCATTCAAACATCCCTACTCAATGAATGCTCCCATTCTACATTCATTTGTACTATGACATTTCACTACTAGTGTAATTACTAATAATACTATTATCCCACTGCTGCTGCAAACACTACTTCTACTTCTACTGTGTCAGTACTAATCTCGCAGCTGTTACAACTAATCCTATCACTGCTACTGTTACTACCAGTACTATTATGCCCACGACTACTAATAGCCTAATACTTGTAGATTGTAAAGAATAGATATTGCTTTTTCCTGCTTTTCTTTTCTTCTCCATCTCTTTGTTCATTCCTGTCTTCTTTCTCTGTGACCAAAGGTGACCCAGAGGCCTGGCTCTGAGAAGATGAAGTGTTTCTTTAGAATCAGTTTTGTGCCCCGGGACCCTGTGGAGCTGCTCCGGAGAGACCCCGTGGCATTTGAATACCTCTATGTGCAGGTGAGCAAAATAATTAGTCAAGTCTTTATCTGATTTATACAGAATTCATTCATTCAAGACAAAGAATAGATCATAAGTCCAAATAAAGTCCCCACATAAACCCCTGTCTTGTCTTTGTAAAATAACAAATTGCTTTCCCATAGGATTCATTCATAATTAGTGAAATAGCCTGAAACAAGGGAAGCTAATCATGTTCTTGTCAGAGTTCACCATTCAGTGCTTCCCAGTCCTTTATCAGGGACTGGAAGCTGTATCCTTTTGAAGGAGTCTCAAGGCACAAAGGTTGGGAACAGCTTTTCTGCTTGAATTGCTCTGTGGAGATATGAAATACACTTCTCAAACCTCAAAACATGACTTTGGGATTCTTATGCAACTTTGCTTCCTGTTTTGCCGTAGAGCTGCAACGATGTGGTTTTGGAACGGTTTGGCCCGGAGCTGAAGTACGATGCTGCTCTACGACTGGCTGCGCTACAGATGTACATCCTCACGATGACAACTAGACAGAGCCAGAAAGTCTCCCTAAAATACATCCAGTAAGTTTGTGTGTGTGGGTATGTTTGTGTTGTTGACAGCCTGGAGCTGATCATCAAAAATGAATAACAAACTGACTTAGACTAAATGTGCTGAGGTTTATGACATATATAAATGAATTCCCCTGTTCTCCCTCCTTAGCCTCAAACAACCTCTTGCTAATCAAAATCTAGAACATTACAACACATGTTAGAACTGCTTAACTCAAGTCAGGTGGAAGTACTAGTTTTCCAAGGGTGATTTAATAGTGAAATCAATCTCCTCTCAACAGAAAGGAGTGGGGTTTTTCGCTTTTCCTGCCTCCCGTCGTGCTGTCCAGCATGAAGGAGAAAAACATCAAGAAGGCTCTGACACACATACTCAAAACCAACCAGAACCTCGTGCCTCCAGGGAAAAAAGTAAGCAGTTCTCTTTGTCTTTCTTTGCCCTTGCAAATAAACTTTTCATGCACACACATGCGCACGAACATCTCTCAGCTTTATGATGCAATATCCTAAAATAGCATTGCAGCCATGCTCAGCCTTGTAAAGGTTCTCACCCTTGTCAACCTGAGACCTTTTGTTAAGCCAGACCTTGAATGCTAATTAGAATAACAAGCAAAATGCATCATCAAACTGTGCATAATGAGATATTATATTCATACACACACACACATGTCCCTACCAGTGGTTGCTGAACTTTTAGCTCTTTGAGAAAAAGTTTTCATGATAGAAGCAGCTGTTGATCTGTCCACCCCTCCTGTACACCCATGTTAACTTTGACAGAGCAGTGCTGCAAATGAGCAGAAGTGCAGCGACAAACTTATTCCATTGGTGGACATGTAATTAGCATTGGATTTTATGGATATTATTAGAGATTCTTGAAGAAGACTTGAATCAATGTTAAATCATTAGAACTGGATTATCATTTTTTGGTAATTTTGTTAAAAGGTCAGTCTGCTGTGATTCATTGAATAATTCACACATTTACAAAAGTGACAGAATTATTCTAAAAGTTATTTACAGCGTGCTGTCTAAGAGAAATGAAGCAGTCATTGAAGCTAAGCAACATTACTTATCAGTAATGCTGATTATGCCCTTCATTTTACAGCATCATGCAGCAGATGAAGGAATATACAGTGGTTTTAAAGATACCTGAAATGTGTACAGTATATGTGTCTATACAATGTCAGTCAGCTGTGTGAGCTAATGATTTGTATTCACAGTAGCAGTTGATATCCAGTCCGTCCATCATGGAGATATACAGCCAAGTAGCAACAATGAACTGCTACGCAATTCAAAACACTGAAGCTCCAAATCAGCTTTCTAATCACAGCCTGGAAGCGATCACTCAGCCTTCATCCAAAAAGCTGCTCATTCAGTTTTGTGGAAAGAGGAATTCATAAAAAAAACTAGATTGTTTTTAAACGGAGCTGTCTTGTTTCAACTAGTAAGGTCAGCAGTCTTTTGTTCCTGATGGTGATGTCAAATATTACTGAATTATATTACTGTAGATTAAGGTGCAGCATCATTGCAGTTTAAAAGCCTTGTGAGTCAGTGGTTTGATACTGTATATGACACATATACACATAATAATAATAAAGGAACATAAAAAAAACTTTCAGTAGTGAATTTTGAAAATCCCATTGACCCTAAATGGCTGGAGGGATAGACATCCACACAAGCAAGCCATAAAGTGTATTGCAGCAGAGCAGCTCTTCAGATTTTGATCAGATTTAAATGACATGATGGGATATACAGTAATGGAAAATCAGTGGTCCAGATCAAAATGGCTTGAGAGCGCTTTACATCCTGACCTTATATGACTAATGTGTCTGCTCGGCTTGAAGGGATTTCTTTTTAGATGCTTACTAATGTATTTCACTTCTCTCTGTGCAGCTGACTGCTTTGCAGGCTAAGGTGCATTACCTGAGGTACCTCAGTGAACTCAGACTTTACGGCGGGAGGGAATTCAAATCGATACTTTTGGTAAGGCCATTAGTTCTGGAGAGAATTTGTAAAAGTTTGGGAATAAATTCGAGCCTGACCTGAGCAAAACAAACTAAAGTTTTTCACAGCTTTTTTAAAATTACGTGTCTTGTAATGCAAACTACTTCGTGCAGCAAGGGGAGAAACAGACAGAGGTGATGCTGTTAGTTGGCCCACGTTATGGCATAAGTCATGTCATCAACGCCCGGACCAACCTGGTGGCCCTTTTGGCCGACTTCAGCCATGTCAACCGCATCGAGATCCTCACTGAAGATGAGACAAACGTGCGACTGGAGCTGCATGTACTGGATGTCAGGGTGAGTACACTTTTGTTGAAAGCTACAGTATAAGCAAACATTATTTTGTCATACACTAATTAAAGCATCTTTCATTTATTTTGTCTTTATTCTCCCTCTTTCCGACATCCCTTTCTTCTTTCTTTCCGTTTATTTCTTATACAGCCTATCACACTGATCATGGAGTCAAGTGATGCAATGAACCTGGCCTGTCTAACAGCAGGCTACTATCGCCTCCTAGTGGACTCAAGGAGATCTATCTTCAACATGGCCCACTGCAACAGCACTGGAGGGGATGACAGTAGTGAGTTATTTTGATTTGCATTAAAGAATAAAACAATGAATTAACGCTAAAATGACAATATCATACGATGACATATGTGGTAGGAGTTTTTTTTTTTTTTTTACTAAAGCTATATGCCCTTGTTCATCTGTCACATGCAAGAAAATCATGGTTGAAGAGCAGATGATCTAGGACGTTTAAGTATTTAACATTTGTGTATTTTTCCAGTGTGAAATAGGAATGTACATGGATATGTAGAAACAAATGGCTTAAAAAATAATGATGTTTCTTAAAAATATCAACAACATCAAATGTAAAACACTTGAATTGCTGCTGTCTGCAGGTCAGGATCGTGTCCTAGAGTGGCCATACAGCACATCTTTGAGCGACAACGAGGAGTCATTAGCAAGTCAAGGAGTGGTCTACAATAGGAACTCTGAGTATTCAGATGCACAGATGGAAAACAGCATCTCTCCTTACTTCCATGAACCCCAAAACCCTAACAGAGACCTTGAGACACGGAGAAGCCCGTTGCCCCCTCCTCTCCCACCCGCTACAAGGCACAAACCTCAAGACTCACCTCGGAGCGCTAAAGTGTCATTTATATTTGGGGGGAATCCACCACTGAATCAGTCTAAGAACTTAGGCTATGAAAGACTGCTGGAGAGCCCTGAGGTACTCGAGCACAGATCGGCCTACATACACAATAACACTGACTTTCAGCCACAGGACAGGGTGCCGTTTCAGTTCAGTGGCTTCACGCATGTTTATAGTAACATTATAAGTGAGGAAGGTGGTGAGGAACCACTGCTAAGGGATCTGTTTTATCGTGACACAACGGACGATGCTGAAGATGACGACGATGCTTCTTGTGAAGAAGACTCCACTGGTGGGACGCCAGTGGGTGACGATAGAGGGGGTGGAGATGAAAACTGCAGTAACCAAGGAGCAACATTAGCCACGGCGGCCGGAAAAGCTACCTTTCTCACGCTCTCCGGTTCTACTGATGACATCATCGACCTGACATCACTCCCTCCCCCTGAGGGAGACAACAGCGTTGACGACGACGAAGACGACACGCTGCTGCAGACGCTCAACCTTGCGATTGCAGCTCCGCCGCCAGGCTTTCGGGACAGTTCGGATGAGGACACAGTTCCTGAGGGAAGGTCACTAAACACACGTGACAGTGAAGACATCCCAGTATCATTAATTGATGCCATTCCAACCCATGAGCAGGGGCAAGGAAGCAGGGGAGAGGGCAGAAGGCTGGATAATGCAGTCATGAATACTCTACAGGCACTGGAGGCTCTATCTGTGACTGAACAGCAACCTCCTGTACCAGCACCCAACAGTAACAATACAGGTCTGTTGAATGTTGAATGCATTAAGATTTGTTGGTCCTTATACACTTTTTCTATTTAATTCTCTGCGACCTCTGTGCCCCTTTAAGTTTGCAAACACATCCAGAGCAGTGTCATTACTCTCATTACTAATATTTATTACACATTTAACAGCAGTTAATTTTTAGTTGACTAAACTCTATTTAACTTTTTATCTCTTGTATTCTAGGTGTTTATACATCACGAGGCTTTAGCCCACAGTCGTCCTCGGATTCTGGCAATGAGACCAACTCATCAGAGATGACTGAAATCTCTGAACTGGCTGCTACTCACAGGCTCAGCGAGAGTCACATGCGTCTTCTGGTGGCCACGAGAGAAGGATACCAACCTTTACTCGAGGAGAAAACAGAATTTCCCATCTCCCCCAGCACAGGAGGAATGATACAAAAGAAGCCTTGTAGTCCAACGCAGCACCTTCAGCCTCCAGCAGTTCCTCCAAGACGGAGCCCTCAGTTGGAGACTGCGTCATCATCATCAGGGCCAGACAGCTTGGAGCTAAGATCTCAGACTACTCTTTCATCCGCTCTGCAACGACCTAGTTCTACCACACCTGGAGGCAAACATCACAAAAAGTCTGCAGATTTCAGTGGGAAGTATAACACCTTCAGCACAAGGGAAGGGCATCGAGGTGAGAGTGCCAGCCGTATTGATCTTGACTTGGACCAGCGTACCTCGTTCTGTGATCGAGGAGAAACTCAAAGAAGGCAGAATTCCTTTTTGGCTGAGAATTGTGTAGCTGAGGGCCTTGGAGTGAACAGCATCCCTCGTGACCATCACAGAATTCCCCGCCCCCCCTCCTCTACCTCCGACCACCTGTTAGATGTTGTGAACTTGGGGGACTGTGGTGCAGATAACAGAGCAGCCCCTGTCGAGCAAGATGAACACCTAGTTGTAGCATCATTACTTTCCCCAACCAAAAAAAACAGGTCAGGTGGGTCCGACCAGGGATCTGACATACAAAGTGATCATCAGCCAATTTCGAGACAGCAGAGTGTAGCGCGTTTGTGTGAATACCATCTAGCAAAAAGGATTTCAAGCTTGCAAGGAGAAGCTCAAAGTTCACTACAGGGTTCTCTGTGCTCATCACTGGATGCAGGTGGCAGCACTAATAGCAGTGCCTGTGGCACCCCAACTGACTCACCACTGGGCCCTGGTGCAGTTGAATCAAAACACCACCATTTGCAAAGGCACCCGCTTTCTAGCTCCTCCTCCTCATTACTCAGGGTGCTCAGCTATGAAGATAACAAACAAAGTGTCCCTGTCCAGAACACTCAGGGAAAAGAATCCCACCCTCATGCAGATCCTGTCCTCCTCCGGAAGATGTTGCCCAACATTCACACTCCGGCTGCTGGGGCTGAAATAGTCCGGCCCTCATCAGCCACACCATCTAAACATAAAGAGACCACAGGTACGGGAAACAAGAGGCCTCACAACGATCTGCATGCTAAACAACAGGCCTATTTTAAGGGACTGAACCAGAAAGAAGGCAGCGAGGCATACAGACAACTGATTAACTATCTAACAGTGAGTCAGATGCACCAGGGAGGGAAGCTGCACAGTGCAGGCATGGGAGGCGCAGTGAAAAAAGACACCAGGCGTTTTATCACTAGCAACCCTCAGCTTGTCGAAATGGTTAAGAATAGGGGCAACACAATTGCTCGCTGCCCATGTATGCCTTCCTCCGTATCATCTCCATTCCTTAGTCCAAATGCTACCACCGCGCAGCTGGCAAATAGAAATCCACTGTTATATCATTCTGCCACACTTCCTGCCAAACTCAAAAGAAGTCCCGACATACATGCTCAGAGACTGAATGACAGTGTAGATTTCAGGCCAGCCACTGCTGAGAGGAGGAGCTCCTTTTCTGGCTTGGAAAGTGAGCTAGACAGGACTGGTATGGACCCAGAGCATTTCCTTTCTCTTTATAAGAAGGATAGCTGCATCCGTGATGGCGGATCCATCGCAGGTGGAACACGTGAGGTTGGAGGTGTGACTAACCGTCTCCCACCTCGATCAAGAAGCCAACCTAGTGGCAGCACAGAGGACTGGTTCAAATCTGACCCGAGGGCAAAGCATGCAGTTCGTCAGTCCCCTCATCGTCGCCCTAATGATTCTCTTTGCTTCTCTGCTGTCCCTGGTATAAATGGTCAGCGAGCAGACCTCAACACCATCACATTAGGAAGGGGAGACCACCCATCAGCTTTTATCAGGCAGGTATCTACTAGCAGAGCTTGCATTACATCTCCAACTCCAATCCCACCTCCTCCACCACCTCCACCTCCTCCACCTTTATCTGTGCAAGCCAACACCAGTTCCAGTAACTCACGATGCACACAGGATTCAGTCCATTCCATCCAGTCACGACAGAATCAGAACCACATCAAGTCTGTTACCCCAACCCTGCCACAGGCAGATTCCTTTAGCAATAGCTTGCAAAGGGGCCGGGAGCTTAAACGCAGCTCCAGCAATGTGACTGCCAGTTCTGGTAGTGTGGAAGTTCTATTTGATAAACCTACCCGAAGTCGGAGCCAGCAGCCCTTGTCACCACCTGTGCCACTGCAAGGTGAGACCAAATCCCAGAGGAGGCCAACAAGGAAGCGTCTCTCCAAGAGCTACTCCCAAGGCTCTGTAGCTTCACACACCACATGCTGGTCTTCGGGCAGCAGAGTAGACAGTAGAAGGGCGTCTGTTGCTTTTCCTTTGCAGAAAGACACTAAACACATGAAGGGCTCGCAAAAACTGGACACCAGTCCCTGGAGATGCAACGGGCCTTTTAGCTACTGTTTCTTTAAACGTAAGATTGAGGGTGAAGAGGATGACATCGAGTGGGAAAGGCCCAGGCGAAGCCGCGGCGGGAACAGTATTGATAGTGACGGTGCTGCTGCGTCGGCCATATTGCCCTGTGGCTCGGCAATGGATGCAGCTGGGGAGCAGCTGTACGGGGAAGTCCTCAACAACATGAGCTTTAGTGACCGTCTTTCACGAATCAACGCACTCAAGGACCGCATGTATTGCTTTCCTTCTGGCTTTACTGATGTCCGTCGTGATGCCAGTGAGCTCATTGCACTGGTGAGATCCAGTGTAGGTCGCTGCGATCGTGGAGCCCAGATACCGATGCAGGACGTGTCCCAGTACAAGCAGCTCCTCTCTGTTGAGTCAAAAGAATTAGGCCGGGCATGCCGGAGGATGGCACAAGCCCACGGTAGTCCAGAGGAGATGCTGCTAGCTGTTACTTGCAGTTTTCAGGTGCTATGCTGTCTCTGTGAAGCGTGTATGTGTCTGGTTAGGGGGCTTGGAGCGATAGCCTCACACCAACAGAGAGAAGTTGTGGCCAAAGTTGACGAGGTTGTTATGAACTACATCTGTTTGCTCAAAGCAGCTGAGGCTGCCACTGTGGGTGCACCAGGAGAGCACAGTGTAAAGGCCCTGGTCCGCCACTCCAGTACCATGTCGGCTATTGCTAATGCACTCACCCGCTCCCTTAAAACGCTGCTTAGCAAGTAGGGGCTACTTCTAATGCTTTATAGTGTGGCC
Organism: Helostoma temminkii; assembly: GCA_900302695.1. Classification (NCBI taxonomy): domain Eukaryota; kingdom Metazoa; phylum Chordata; class Actinopteri; order Anabantiformes; family Helostomatidae; genus Helostoma; species Helostoma temminkii. The sequence goes on along the minus strand of OMLM01001871.1, from coordinate 1,433 downwards.
TATGCAGTCAGTAGAAATCTGTCTTTAAGTATCTTATTTGTGAGCCTCCTGGAAGAGCTAGATTTTTTTTTTGGTTAGGTCTGGACAGCCTCCATATTAAAATCAATAAAACGTAAAACTTCTTCCAATTTCCATTAAAGGTACTTGACACACTGAAAAGATGACTAAGATGCTGAAAGGCAGTCTTTTCTGAGTGCACTTGCTTGTTGTGTTGACAATATTGTAATGTATATTTACAAAGCCATACTGTCACACACCTTTGTAATATGTCATGTACCTAATAGATACCCTTTTACCTGTGCATTATGTAACTAAATTTAAAAAAAATGTATATATTGTACATAAACATGGTAAAATTATATTATTTGCTGTAGCAATTTCAAGAAGCCATTGTATTACGCTTTGGAGAGAACTCACTTTCAGTTCAATCAGTTCATAAAATGCAGTTTTACTACAGATATTTATAATTGTAATTATAATAAGTTCCATGTAGAAAGTAAAGAAAGTAAAATGTGTCACTTTACATCCAGTGAAAAAACTGTTGCTACTATTTTATTTAAATGCTAAAAATATGCTTTTACATTTCTGAATGACTGTGTAAACGATGCGAACACTTGTGTTACACAGCTGTTCTTTGCCACATGAGAGGAATATTTAGTAGAAATGTTAAAAATACAGGGATATTAATTGCACAAAATTAATCATTGCTTCATAGTTTACCACATATTATTTTCAGACATAAATAATAAGCAGTAAAAAATACCCTCCCTCAAAAAAATTATATATACAATTATAATACTATAATAACAGCAATTTAAGATTAAAAATGTTTTTATTTATTATATCTCATTCTTTTAAAGTATTTTGTTTATTATCATATGTTTTGGAATACGCTCTGTACTTGAATTATTATTCCACACCATGTAAGATGCAGTTATGTCACTTGACGAGTATTTAATTCGTGATTTTCTTTTTTCAATAATTCACACACCTATTAAAAAGCATTTTACAGATATTTGTATGTCTCATTTACATTTGTCTCTTTGGTATGAATGCAGCACTGTATTATACATTTAGCACTAGTGCAAGCATACACATTCTTTGTTGTGAATGAACAATGCACTTTGCAAAATGAATGAATGTATTTGTCTTGGTTTAGGAAGGTTTATCTTCTTTTAAGAAGGTTTATCTTCTTTTTAAGCTTTTTAGCATCTTTTAAACTTCTTTTCACTTGTCCAAGGTTTCAAGACAGCTGATTGGCTACAGAAGACACTGGATGTTATTTTTCTTCAGGGTTTTTTGTGTCTAATTTGGACTTTAGATGATTCATAAAATCAACCTCATGTATGATTCTGAGGTGGATAAACAAGCACTTAAATAAAACAACAGCAACACTTTGTATGAAGATAAAACCTTTGGGTTAGATATTTAGT